>PVHY01000449.1:106285-235280 GCA_004024945.1 Uropsilus gracilis | reverse complement strand
CACAACCACAGAAAGTCTACTGCCTTACTTGGAGAGAGGCAGGGCCTGCAGGAAGGAACAGGAAGACTGCAGAGCAAGTTCCCAAAGGGCCACCTTCCCAGGAAATGCTGGGAATCCAGTTTTTGTGCCTCTGGAATCAGGGAATAACAGAACTTAAGTGTTAGAAGACTAAATACTTAGTCCAATCAGCTGGTCTTACAAAAAAAACAGAAGCTAAATGCTTTCTTCAAGGTCATCCAGTTAGAAAGAGAGTGAAGATTCTAGGATTAGCAGTGGGTCCAACAATAATAAATATTTTAAGCTACTAAAAATGTATCCTTCTTGTTCTCAACTAGGAAATGGTATCCTCTTGGGTTAATATATTAGTATATCACTGGGAAATGTCAACATTCAAGGCAATACAATTTTTATACAGTACATCCAAACACAACCTATGAAATAAGTGAAAGTTACAACTTGAAGTGATCCCAAATAAGAAGCCATCCTAACAACAATCTAACTTTGTGGCAGTATCATTAAACATAGTGTTCTGTCCATAGAGTCACTACACTGAAGGGACAATATTCATTTGCGTAATTTCTGGTGAATTAAATCAACTATGAGAATGTTTTTCTTTTAACCAACAGAGTATTTGTTTACCTAAAATGTCTGAGTAGCCCTTCTGTACACAGAAATATCTGCCCTCTCATCAGTCTTGTACACCTGTATCCTTCTAGATATTAAAGCCATAAAACATTCAATTCAAGGGTAGACGAAGAAGCAGGGTGTGTGACTAAGCTGCAAGTTTTTTACAAAAAAAAAAGCACCATTTTACTTGGAAAATACTATAAACTATGGCTATCTAGATGAGTATTTTGTAGTCATTTTCTCAGAAATGAACAGAATAAGTCTGTCATTTGAAGGAAAACAAATGATAATTTTCATGTGAATGATAAAATCTGACTTTCAAATGAAAACCAAAATTTTGAAAAATTTGTGTCCACCACCATGAACTTGACAACTTCCCTATACCTAAAGACTTTCTTGTTAAATAGGTAGTAATATTAACAAATGTGATTTTTTTATTATTGTTATGGAATGAAATGTGCCAACATTTGAAAAATTTATATTGTTCATTGAGCCAATATCTTCCAAATTATTGATGCATGTTAAAAAAAATGCACAGATGAAAAAAATCCATTCAAAATGTAAGCTAAATCATTGAATTTTAATGAGACCAAGGACAAAAATTTCACTAGTATGATTCCAGATATTGTGTTTCAACTAGCCTATAAGAAATCTCATAGTTTAAGTGTAATATAAAATTACTGAAAAGTTATTCAAATAGTCCTTCCTTTTCTATTACATAGCTGCATGAGTCCAGATTGTCTTCATGTTTTTTAACCAAAACCACAGACTACAACAGATGGAAATGAGCACCAGCTATGAAATTCTGTCTTAAGTCAGACAATAGTGACACAAAAACATAAAGCAATGACAACTAAACTTTTGTTTTACAAAAGAATTACTCTTCATAAAAATTGCTTGTATTAAAATGAGTTCAATCTATTTCAATAAGTATCAGTAAAACCTACATAAACAAAAGCTCTTTGGAGTTCTCAATAATGTGGTACTGAGAGCAAAAAGTTTGAGAACAGCAGTTCTAAATTAGATCAGCATCCTTTTTATTGATCAGAACACCACTGAAAAGGCAATGTATGTGTAATTAACATGCACTTAAAATTTTTACATTACAAAAACTTTGAACATGACAAAAACAGTAGAAACAGATGGGGGGGGGGGGAATCTTTCAAACACAATGCCCTGGACATAGAAAGCTTGGTCACAAGTCTCACTGAGGAAGAACTAGACACTCAGTTATTTCCACGGCAAAATATCCTAGAAAGCACATGCCTTTGACAATGAAGAGCCAGAACATCTCTAAAAAAGCCACACATCAATAAAAAAGGATTGTTGGCTACGATGGCTAGCTAAATTGGAGTAAAGATATACAAAAGAAAAATGAGTCAAATAAAAGTTCCAGTAGCTGACAAATCAGTCCTGGGAAGTAAGCAGAGGGACGGTTTTAGTTTTAATTTGTACTTTAGCCTTACAGTACTTTACATAAGTGGAGATGGAAATAAAATGAGGAGGGAGTCCAATGATCTGTGACTACAGACCATGGGTGTTTTGGTGATGAGTGTGGTGCAGTGACATATATCTGAGGCGGTACAGGTTTATACCTATACCTTTATATTTCTCTAAATAATATACAGTGCACAAGCTAATGTTACTTTAATGTAAATAAACACATAGATAAAAAAAATACTTTGGTATTCACCCATTTGATCTCTTTTCACAAGAGCACAACATCCTATATATTCCAACTCCCTTTTATGAAAACCAAAGGTTGGATCAAAAGTTACATTTATGTATTTTAGTGTCAATAACCCTAAGAGATAAGTAACATAAATGTGAGCTTCATTTCACAAATGGTGAAACTGAATCTCGAATGATCTTGAATACATCTGTATTCAAGTGGAGGAGCCAATATCTTTAACTCCAAGTGTTTAGGGCTCTTGCTCAATGCCTCTTCATACCGCGCCAAGCGTGGTGGTGCACACCTGTAATCCCAGTTACCTGGGAGACTGAGGCTGGGGGATCACATGAGTCCACGGGTTCAAGACAACCCTGGGCAATATAGCGAGACCTAGTCTCTTAAAAAAAAATTTAAGAAAGAAAAGAAAAAGAAAATAAAATTTTTAAATAAATAAAATTTAAAAATAAAATAAAATAAACCTCTTCACTCTTCATACTCCCCAGACATCAGTTTTCCAAAGGAGTTACCCCTGCATCAGCCATACTGGAAAACTTGTCAGGAATGGACTTCTCAGGTCAACTCAGACCCACTACCATTTGAAATTCTAAGGGTAAGCCACAGCAATCTGAGTTTTACCAAGACTCTAGAGGCTATCTGACGTAAATTTGATGTAAATGAACCAAAAATCTAGAAGCAAAACCCCATAAAGACATAATTTACCGGGACAACTGCCTTGGTCTGCTAGGGCTACCAAAATAAAACACCAGATTAGGTGGCTTCAACAGCAGAAAATTATTTCCCATAGTTATTTCTAGAGGCTAGAAGTCTAAGGTCAAAGAAGTGGCAAGGTAGATTTCATTCTTTTGACTTGCACTTGGTTACTATCTCATTGTGTGCTCACACTGCCTCTTTGTATGCAAAGAAGGGGAAAGAAGAAAATCTCTTCCTCTTCCTGTAAGAGCTTCAATCCTTTCAAATTAGGGACCCATCCCTATGACTTTATTTAATCTTATCCCCATTAAAGAACCTATCTCTAAATAGGACCACATTAGGGTAGGGACTTTAATATTTTAATTTGGGGCTGATGTGAGTAGTAGAAGACACAAATTCGATTCCTAAGCAACTTCAGAAGGAATGCTCAGAACCCTTGCCCAGGTTATAGTGCTGGTCTAGAAGCTCACCTGTAGAACCTGAGACACAGAGAAACAATGAGAAATTTCACTGGTAAAAGAGTAACTGTCAAAGAAATCCCAGTCCTATGACAACTAGCCAAATAGCAGAGCATGACTTGCTGGGACTCTGTAGGAGGAAGGAGAGAGAGAAGGAAAGTCACTTCGCACACTGGTGCGGCATGCTAAGTTTGGCAAACATTTACTGAGCATTTACTGCTGTGCCAGGCACTGCGCAGAGGCTTCAGATGTACTCATTCCTTTCATCTTTGTTACTCCCATCATAGGAATGAAAGGTTAAGTAGTGTGCCAGCCAAGGAGCCACTGCTGACAAGTGGCAGTAATGGAAATAATCCTCAAGACCGCTTTATAGCCAGTGGTCTTAACTCAAATCTCTACTGGAAGAGGGAAAATGCACAAAGCTCATATCCAATCTTCTATCACAGAAGCAATTCCAAAGGCTGCAGCTGGACAGCACAATGGTGTAAAGGTCAGGCTTTGAGGAAACACAAAACACATATACGGGTAGAAATTTGACTTTACCAGTAACAAAAGAAATGCACCCACCAAACCGGCAAAAGGCAAAATGTCCAGGTAGGCAAGTGCAGGTGAAATGGGCAAGTGCCATGTCACTAAAAAGACCGCAAGGTCCTCTGGACAATCTACGAATCTACGAAGCAGAGAGTGAAGAGTCTATGACCCTATAACACCCGTTTCTAGAAATGTACTCAGAAGGTTCACAGGGATATATGGAGAGGGCAAGTCTATATAACAGTGTTGTTTCCAATAGTGAAACACTGGAAATGACCTAAATATTCATTAAAGAAAGATGACAAATTAAGTTACATAGAACCGCATGCTATCATTGGAACCATTTGAGAAAGCAGAGCTCTATGTGTAATGATATAAAATGATCAGTCAGTATTCTGGGAAAAGTTATGTTTGTATAAAATGTTTACACTGTGAAAACTTCTCTCCCACTAAAAAAAAACCAGAAAAATAATTTATCACAATTTTCTTTCCTATGCCGAACTGATCTACTTTCCATTCAAGTTCTACAAGCTAGTAATACTAGCTAGGTTATTAAATCTTACAAAGCCTGGATCCACAGATGTAAGCAGGACCTCATAGGGACAAGGATGCCTAGTGTTTGTCTTGCCTTTGCAGAGTCCACATCCCACCACGCTGCAACAGGGGCCAGATGCTGGTATGCTGGAGTAAAAGTTTCCCAAGAATGGGTCTTTGAGCCCAATGCCTCTGGTATCTCAGGCCCCATCAAGTCTAAACAAAGAACTGGTCAATGAATAATTTGTGAATGAGAGAATCAACACTTAACACAATCAAAGCTCATAACAAAGAGATACTGAGATATACTTCATATTCAAGGGAATTTTGGGGGAAAATGTCTACAAATTTTTGAACCCTGAATCATTTTAATATTTTAAAGGCATAGTTAATATTTTAAAGGAATCAAATCCCCTATCTAGATACATTTCTTTACAATTCTCTATGTTCCAAATGAAAAGTGTCCAAATTTTCTATATTTCTGCTTCAGAAGTTAGGATAGGCGCTTTAACACTTTAATTTGGGGCTGAGGAGGGTAGCATGGGACACAACTTCAATTCTAATGACTTCAAGAGGAATGCTCAGACCCCCTTGCCCAGGCTGATAGTTTTGGTCTAGAAGCTTACCTGTAGAACCTGTGACAGAGAGAGACAAAGTTCACTGGGAAAAACAGAGTTTTGAAAAATATTTTCAGTACACTCATCTAAAAGCATAATTCAAACTTATGGAATCAAAAAGAAGCGTCATCCCCAAGTTTCCTGTCCCCACAAAGAAAAATTCTTTCCCTTACCCAAACAGTGCAACACTATTCCAGTGACAGTCCAGAATACTTTCACTTTCCCTGAACATAAACCAAAATTGATCAAGTAACCTTACAGGTAGCTATTTCACACTTTTATCTCACCCATCCACCCATCTCCTGCACAGCTAAGAGTTAGCTACATAAGCATGGGAGAGGCAGTATGACAAAGAAGTTAACATGGCAAGCCTACTCACTACTATCAACTGCTAACGTGGCATCAAAAGCAGTGCCCAAAAAACTATGAAACAGATGTCAAATAAGTGCTCTCAGAAAAATCCTACACAAATATATTGCCAAATCTAATCAAAGTGTTTACATTTTAACCAAGAAGTAATTCAATGGAAATGCCACAATAATACACTTCACTTCATTTTTACGCAGGTAAATCACAATTCTAATTTCTAATTCTAAAGGTTATTAACAGAACTCCAATAATTTACCTTTCAGTCAGAATGTATACATCTCCTTCACCAAATGATCTAATCACCTGTGGACAGGATAAAAAGAAGTCATACCCCAATATGACACTCATCACCCATGCAATATTGTGGCCAAAGGTTTAACTTTGTGCTGTCTCTCTTTGATATCAGTTCTCTGTCAACGTATGGTATACAAATATTTCCTCCCAGTCGATATAGTGTCTTTAAGTTGGGAAGTGAGAAGAAGGGAACCTGTACCCCCAAGTTCCCCAGGGAAAGGGCTATGAAGTTCTGGAACTGACAGTTTGGAAGGACCTGAGGAAGAAGCTCAGGGGGCCAAGAAGAGAGTGCCAAACCTGGAATGGTGGCTAGTACCTCCTTCCCAAAGACCAATGGGAGTGTGTCTGGTAGTGGACTGGGCAGAAAATGCATGGAGAGTCCTCTTCTGTGGACTTTGGTTTTACCTGACAGAAGTAGGGCTCAGAAATGCTTTCAAGCAGAGGAAGGGTAGGATAGCACTTGGTTTGCACACTTGGCTCTGGTGAAAACAGGCTGAAGGCAGTAAAGTACAGCAGGGTGATCAACCAGGGGGCTACTTAAGTAAGATCAGGGAAAAGAAAGGCCACTGAAACAATGAGGTGGAAACAGAGATAGAAGTTATAGCTTCTGCACATACTTTGAAGGTCGAGCCCATATGAATTAAGGACAAATTTGAAGCAGTGAGAGAAGTGAGTAGTCAAAAAGGTTTCACATAAAACCACACAGTGGTAATGTTCTGAATGCAATGGTGATGTTGGAGAGCACCTCATCCTATGCCACCACACTTTGTACCGCAGTCTCTATGATTGTGAAGGATCAGTGTTCCTGCCTTTTATAAATGAGGCAAGGAGGTTTAAGCAAGGAGGTTTAAAATGTTAAGTGGTTTGTCCATATATAGCAGTGTTCAAAACAAAACTTCCTTCCCAAATTTAGGGGTTTTTCCATCATATCATGTGTCTATTTTTTGGTTTGCTTATTTTACTTTTTTTTTTCTTTAGAGTATTACCAAATACAAAAAATGGAGAAATACTGTTCTAGGAAATTTCAAAGGTTTGCTTGCATCCACAAGCTCACTAACATGAACTCATCAACAGCTAGACATAGGGAAGTACTTTTATAAAAGGGAGATGTGTTGGAAATACGAGGGCCATCTCCATGTGATGAGTTCCCTCATTTACTGGAGTCTCTTTGGTTCTACAAGGGATACATACAACTTGAACGACACCTATTGGTTTGATCCATCACTATGAATCAAAAATTCACTCCAAGTTCAGCCCAGTTGTCAACTTTCAGGCCATTCTCCTTTAGGACGCAAATCATATCATGTTGTTGCTGTTCCTTAATGTCACCTACAAAATTCTAATATCTCTAGCCAGTCGTATACCTCGCTGACATAGAAAAGATGTTTATAGCTATCCCATCAGCTCAAAAAACAAATGCTTCAGATGAAACATTCCTGACTCTTCTGTGGCTGCCAGCAAAATCTCCGTTATAACAAACCACCTGTACCCCTCTGCACCACACTGCCAATCTGTTAAGGCTTTCCATTCATTCACTCATGAAGCACATCTCTAATGAAAACTAAGTCTTATGAGAGTTAAAGCACTGAGATTCCCATCACTTCACAGACGGGGAGGGGAGAGAAGAGGGGTGCAATGAGTGTGATGAAAGCAGAGTAGGTGATGGGGTGTTAGACAGTGGCCTAACCTGGCCTACAACCAGAAAGAGGTCCCCCTAATTGATGACCAGAGGTGAAAGAAAGGCAGAAGGTAATCAGGTGAAAGAGGTAGGAGAGCAGAGCTCCAAGAAGTAACCTGCAGAGCATCTGAGACAGAGAGAACAGAGGACCGAAGGATGAGAAGAAAGGCAGTACAGCATACCAAAGAGGCCAAGGGGTCAAACAAAATCCCTAGAGATGCTGCAGGGCGAGGGAGCCTTAAAAATCATGTCAGAACTCCTACCTGCATGAAGGGAACAAGAAGTCAAGAGCCAGTAAGTGACAATAAGAGGCTTTCTGGGAGAAAAGTTCACTTTGATTACAGTCTGATGGCTTTTCCCTGGTTGTTTCTCCTGGAACCTCTGGCTGGTCTATCCCATTCAAGCATGAGCTCCTCATCAACTGACTACAGCCTCCAAAGTCTGTGGCCTTCTGACTGTCTTGACACCAACAACCTATAAACATCACCGACATAGATAAAACAATGTTTTAATCATGCCATTCACAATTGTGACTGTTCCTGAAATCTAATTAAATGTACCCATCGGAGCTGCTCCAACAACCATCCACTATATTCTATATTCTATGAAAAGATACTTCTCTTCTTACAAACCATTCCTCAAATACAGCACTACTATTTAACAGAAAAAGAAATTTCCTTAAATTTTTCAAGCAAGCATCTATAGCAATTTAATTTGGAAAAAAACTCCTTTCTTTTAGTGGTAAACATTGAAATACTTCAAAATAAACTAATACACTGTCTGAAATTTGCTTCTGAATAACAAGGAACATGGTGAGAGCTGGTGAGTATGAATGAAACAATTTTGGGCATGAGTTACTGTACATGATGAAAGGCCCTAGTAGTTGATTCTATTCCATATACTTGAGTGCACTGGAAAGATACTACTTACTGACCATCTGAAGCATCTCACAACCCCAAATTTTGTTAAGTTCCTTTTCTTTTGTTCTGCTACTTTCCCTCACAAAAGATGTTGCTGCTTAGAACTGTCAAAGATTAAGACACAGTGATCCAACAAGTATTCACAAAAAGAAAACTGATTTTAGAGAAAGGTAACTAATGAAACATTTATAACTGATTTTTAAAACAGTGCTGTCTCTACATCTTATTTCCAAAATTATTTTAGCTAAACAATTCTACTTGACATTTACAACTCTGTGAAGCTACAGTTGATTTGTGGTAACAGTTATTAATGCACTTACCAGCAACCTTCTTACACCAACTATATATCTTCCACTTCATTCTTAAGTCCTAACTCTACATATGAAAAATGTCCACTATACATTGTCCACTGACTTATAGAATCATTAACTTTCAAGATTGAAAAGGACCTTTCAAGGTTCTCTAGTCAAACCGCCATTTGATATATTATCTTTGATAAAATGAAATCAATTGCACATCAATTGCATGCCCTGTCCAGATTTAGTGGATAATTTAGTGTTGGGCCCTACACTACACCTGTGAACAACCAGAGGAATTTTCCCCAGTCCACAATAATCAACTACTAGCACCTTCCTAATAGTTTACTCAAAATCATTATCACTTTAGGAAATAAAACACCTCTCTTACATTAGAACTTCTACTGTAGGCAATTACTGGCTACAGTGAAATTTTGTGTTCAGCACCTTCCAAATAATGTCTCTTACCACTTTGTGTTCAGTTGTTGGAGCTTCCCACAATTAGTGTGAGGAATAACACCACTTCTACTCCTTGCTCAACATTTAAAGTCAAAGTCATCAAATTACGAAAGATTTCATTACCACCCTGTACTGACAGAGACCAATATTAATTATTATTTGAATTAACCTCTGAGCCATGGTTTTCATCAGTACTCAGAAAAGACAGGGACAATTTCTAATTACATGCCACCCTCATTATAAGTCAGTAGGCCGCAGAGCTGTATCTGATGAGGCTGCCACATTTTGCCTTGAAACTGCCTTGGACTCCATTATAACCTTCTCTTCTCATCAACAAGGAAATGGAAATTCAGCAAGCCTCAAAGATGCTTTCCCTTGGAATTGCCACTGTATTCTTTTAAAATTGTGATGCGGGATTGCACATAGGTCTATCAGTAAAAGTTCTTAATGACATTGGATCTTTACACTTTTATATAAAGCGGAACACAAACAGAAACAGCCTTTTCATTGTTCCACTGGCTGAGGAGACACTGGAAGAACTAGTAAATGGAGCAGAACTGAAGGGAGTATTATGCCATGACTGCAATCATTTTCACCAAATGTTAATTCTTCTATTTTATTTAGTGTAAAATTAACCTATGATATTATGGGTGGGTGGGGGGAACCAATGGTTCAAAGAGTAAAAATTTGATATATGTTTTATTTCTCTCTTCCATCACCAACCCCGGTCTTATTCTCCAAAGAAACTCAACCATTTTTATGTGTCCTTCCCTGCCTATATGAGCACATGCAGGTGTGTCTTCACCCACTAAATATTTTTTCACCCATTTTAAGCAGGAATCTAGCAGATGGGTATCAGCTGCCCATCAGCATCTCGGAGTCATCCCCAAGTGAAGTCTCCATGGTGTCCTCTTTCATCTACAGTGTTCTCTGAGGTACATATTTCTATCCATTCTTAGGAGAGTATTTAATTTTTAAATACTAAAAATTTCAAATTATATTCACATTTAAAACACCCTGAGATTGAGGACCCAGGCATAGCATTATAGGGTTCCTAACACAGTATCAAAGGAGTGGACAGCAGATAAAAATAGACCCATGTTTTTAACCAAAAAAACAAAACCAAAAAAAAAAAAGGTAAGATTCTGAATGGTGATTAAAACTTGATGAAATCAATTGCACATTAGAATGGTAATGTGCCACCTTTAGTACAGTCGGTACAGTGAAGACAAGATGCCATTTTATAAGGCAGAAAGAGGTTAAGCAGTGTATGTAAAACACAACTGGCTCGTTACGTGGCTATACACATAGCAGTCACATCATCTGGCTTCTTCCAGAGTATGCTTCAAGGATGTCACTGAAAAGAATATTGTTGCTGGGACTAATATCATCAGACACCAAAGACAAATATTAAAAATTATTATGATCAATTTTAAAAATACCTATCTTGACATGTAAATTTTTCTTCCAAGACATTCCCTTCCCTCCCTCATCCCCCATTTTATGAAGAGAAGTTTTCATCCAAACAAGATTTAAAGAAACTGACATTAGGAAAATCTTTTCCCAAAAAATGAGATTGAGTTTTGTAACCACTTCAAGAATTAAAATTAAAAAGTAAATTAGAAATTGAAAGTTAAAGAATCCTTAAAACTATTCCGACCAATCTATATTTACCGCTCTCCCCACTCTTAAATACCAGACTACTAATAAGAAATTGAAATTCTTCGATTTATACAAATTAGTACTAAAAGAAACCTTTTAAACTCCTCTGCCTTTTTTAAAGGCCAATTTTTATTATCCTTACTATGAGAAAACAAGATTTGCTACTAAAATTTTTCCCTTAAATACTATTTTGACTTCTTTTTTAAAAACTTAAATGTATATAGAATGTGAGGTGCTGTGTTATTCTTGCAATAAAACATAAGTAAATTCTTGATGAATTCAATCTTGTCAGAACAAAGAAGTAACAATAGCACAATGTAATGAAGTACATTACAAGTTAGTTACAAGGTGACAACTTTTACTTAGTTGTTTTTATGCCTTTCAAATCAAACCAAAACCTATGAATCTACCCTGAAGTGAGGATACAAAAATAAAATAAATTAGATTTGGTGATTTTTATAATATATTTATCTTTCCCATCTTCCTCCAACTTTACTTTTAATTTCTAGTTAAGGTGAAATTTAACTACAATTTCAACTCTACTTTAAGGGGATCTACCATCATGCAAATTAAACAAGAATAATACAAGCTCTACAAAATCAACTTACTAATTAGTGAATGTATACTAGCTAGTTTAGAAATCCGATCTGAACCCTTAATGGACATAATAATGAAAATGTTAATATAAAATTAAAATAGCCCTAAAATACCTTCAATGATCATATTATATAAAAGAAAAATACAGGACTATGGATACTTACGTGCAATACAGTCTTAGAAATACTGCAAAAGCAGGGGACTCCAGACAGATGAAGCAGCAAGAACAGAGGGAGAATTCTCCCAGGAGGAAAAAGGCCAGTGGGAACTCAGGGGGATACTTGAGTCACTCCAGGGCAAGATGCTGCCATATTTTCTTAGCATCTTATTCACATGTTTACTGAGTAATCCACAAAGGGAGACAGGCCCCAAAAAAATTTGAAGAGAAAATAAGATAAGGATTTTGTATTCATTTGAAAAATAAGTAATGATGCTATAGAGAAGTATCATTTAAAAGAGAATCTGAAGACAGATTTCTGACAAGCAAGAGAAAAACTACTGTATGTTTAGAAACCATAAGTAATCCAGTTATAGAAGATACCAAGACATATTTAAAGAAGAGTAGCTACTTTGGTTAAGAAGTTTGTTTGGCATCAAGGTTAGAATGCCTGTGTGCCAAGGGGAGGAAGTCAATTTCATTTTCATGTGGGAAACACAGCATAGCATGTAAAAGTGTGAAATTAGGAGACATGGGTTAATATATAAAGAGACTTCTGGAATACTCAGAGGCAAAGAAATCATGTAGGAAATTTTTGCAGTAGTGTGTCAGAGAAAGCCAGTAGACAACTGAAGTTTGGGCAGGATGCAAGAGACCATGTCTGTGAGATAGAATCTACAAATCTACAATCATTAACAAATCTACAAACTCTGACTTCCGAGTGTTACAGGGGGAAAGAAAGTCAAAGATGCAGAGGAGGCAGCATTCCTGGGTGACTGGGACAATGGTAGATGGGAAACCAGATGTGATTCAAAAGCCTAATATACACAAAGCACAGTTCTAGTAATCTCCACACTACTTTGAAAACTTTTGGTAAACCTATATGAAATAAACTCAGACTCATTCAAAAAGCCCTCCTTAATCTAATCTGTGTATCGCCTATAGTTCATGCAACCAGATTTGTGTGTTCCTAAATATAAAACTTTGAAATTTTGTGGCTTTGCTCACACATTCCTCCCCCTCACTCATCACCACATTCCCCAGTTAGCCAAAATTTAAAATCTACCAAAAAAAAAAAAAACAAAACAAAAGAGCTACTCCTCCAGGAACTCTAACACTTTTAACAGCCAGATAGCAAATATTTAAGTTCTTAATGCTTTGGTAGACTCGCCAGGCACGGTGGCTCGTACCTGTAAGTTTCAACCTATGAAGCAGGGCTAGGGATCGCGGTTTGAGTCCCACCTGGGGCCCTGTAGCGAGACCTAGTTCCAAAAAAAATAGCTGGGCATGGTGGCGCGTGCCTGTAATCCCAGCCACCTGGGAAGCTGAGGCTGGTGATCACTTGAGTCCGTGGTACCCTGGGCAACAAGAGCCTGTGGTTCCACAGGCAGAAATAGCAAGACCTAGTCTCCAAAAAAAAAAAAAAAAGCTTTAGTAGACTCTACCCTTAATATTTGGTTCAAATGTGTATTTGTATGTCTTGCCAAAGGATGTCAAGAAATGTTGAGTGAGTTACCTGTCAATAGCTAACTCAGATATCTGGAGCCCTCATAATTACTATTAAATTCCTACAACTAAATTCTTGTGAAAAGGTACTGGTAAATGTGTTTTATTAATCCAATTCATTAATCGTAAATGAGGTATCGGCTATATTCAGATAGACCCAAGTTACATCATTTTGTGGGGAACAAGTGTATAGCATAAGAGTAAGACAGTAAATTGCAATATTCAAATTGAGCAGCATGATAGAAGTATCGCTCAGGGGGTAGGCTGTCAAATTTCTTCCCACAGAGTTAGGTTCCCAACTTCAGATGCCAGAACTGTAAAGCTCAGAAGCAGCATTGTGTGACAGGAGAATGGAGGAGACAGGTAGCAAGAATAAGGAGGCACAGAATCCAGTGAACACACAGGTCTGGAGAAAAGGAGACAGTCTCCTCTACCAGAGGAAGTGCCAAAATAAAGGAGCCTGGAAAACAAGCCCACCCTACAAGAGGTTCCTGATGTACTCAATCTGGTTACTCCTGGCCATTGGTGCAGCATGGTTTGCTGCATTCCAGAAGCACAGATCTTTACCCAGGAAAAAAGACATTACTCCAAAAAAAGAAAAAGAAGGGACCAGTGAGTCAAGCATCAATTGACAACCTGCAGCGAGACAGGAATTGGGAGTTACTGGAGTAAGAAAGGAGGAGCCGGAGAGTAGAGTAGAGGAGTGCATTAGGAAGGGAGAGCCATATCCAAGAACAAAAGCTGTACAAATATAACTGATATTGTTTGAAAATAAGAAAATTTTAAAAATGGCTAAAAAAAAAAAAAAGACAAATTTCTTCCCAAGAAAATGCTGTCAGTCAAAGGGAACTCCTGGATAAACAGACTCATAAAATTTTAGTTGAAATCATCACTTTTATTAACATCTATCAGATTTTATACCACAGACTCAGAACTCTTATGCTAGGCCCTTGCACTAATAATATTTTAAAAGGTCTTTGTAAATAAGTAAACAATGTTAGAACTCCCTTTTTCTTCATATATGAGAATATCAATTTTCAGGAAGTTGACTTTTTTGCAGGTTTTTAAAATAACTTATTTTTGAAAGGTTAACATAATAGGAAAGTGACAGAAACACAAGAAGCCAAGAAAAAAGTTACCCAAATTACAAACAGTTGAGCTTGATATGCCCTTCTAGGTCCTGTGTGCATATCTATATAACTAAGCACCCATTTTTATATAGTTATACATCAAGCTTTTTCACACAACATGAGTATTTACCATTTCAAAGTTCCAAAGCTATATGAGTATTTTGATAACCAAGAATACATTATACCAATTTAATCTGGAAAGAAAAAAAAAAAAGGTTATCATGCTTTTCTTGGCAACAAAAATTCAATAAAAAACAAAAATGGCTACAGGCATCTAAAGATATTAGCAGTTACAATTAAAACACTGCATTCCCTTAGTGTTCAATTAAAAATAAGATACAAAGCAACAGAGTACAAAAATATAGTGCTCCTAGGGTAATACATTACAATCTATACAACTAAATATTAGTAAGGAGGTAATGTTGACTTTTTTAATAGCAAAATATTTTAACTGACAAAAAGAAACTTCTTAAATCACCAAATCATAGCCAAAAATTACTATACTTTTGACATGATAATTAGAAGATAAATGTGTCATTTCTTTTATTTTTATATGATACAGCTCTAATTATTAATCTCACTACAACTATTGAGTAATCAGAATAAAAACCTCTCTTAACCAGGAACTTTGCAAAGTTTAATTACATAACAAATAGCCTAGTATCGCCCAGGGTTTTTTCTTTCACCTACACTATTCAGACACTGCTTATACATAGTATTTAAATTACTTCTATTCAATCATATGTGAAGTCTAATCAACCACAAAAATATTCCCTGTACCATAAAACTTAATGTTTCACCAAGTATATTTTAAAATATTAGACACTAAACTGTATGCCATTCTAAATTATTCCTTACTACTTTCAGAACGTTATCTAAGCAATTCATAATGGCTCAACTACCTAATCTACATTCAAGCTTTAACCATTTTAAATAATTTTATACAGGGCTAATTAGAAAACAAATAAAATATTAATCAGGAAAGCTGCTATACCACCCAACAGCAATCAGATCAAATGAGCATAATCACGATGGTATAATAGGGTCTTGTGTTTGTATTAAATACTCCATGATATTTGCAAGTGTATTAATTAGGGTCCATCCTTTCAGGATGCCATTGTGGAAAGTCACTTGACTCTATTTTACTAAAGAGTCAAGAAGTCTGGAAACAAGTATGTCTCATTCATCAACTATGTGCATGGCTTTGGGTAAATTCTAAGTTTATTCTTATGTAAAATGCCATATGGATTATAGAGTCAATGTATTTGTTAAAAAGTCTGGTTAGCAGTAAAACCCAATGCCAAAGTCATTCATTTTAGTATTATGTTAGTCCATGCACAGGGGTAAAGTGTCACTATTCTATAAAGCTTTTCCCCTCTTTTTTTTTTCTACATGCGTCACCATTACTTGTACTTTATATCTAAATCTAAAAGAGTGATGTGTTCATTGCTCTAAAATTCAGGCATCAAACTATTAGCAAGAAACCTGACATTTTCACTCTATGATTTTTATTGATATCTTATTATAAATTAAATCTGCAACATTCAGAGATCAGGAGTAATTTAGCAAGGTTCATGTTTACAGCATTTAATATTTTTACAAACATGCTACAACAGTTATCTTAGAGATATTTTACCCCATGTAACAAGCCTAAATTTTCATTGAGTGAGGCTGGGCACAGTGGCTCGTGCCTGTAAGCTTCAGCCTATGAAGTGGACGGGGTTAGGGATCACGGTTCAAATCCTGCCTGGGGCCCATATCAAGATCTAGTTCCAAAAAAATAGCTGGGCGTGGTGGTGCATGCCTGCAATCCCAGCTACCTGGGAAGCTGAGGCTGGAGATTGCTTGAGTCTGTGGTACCCCGGGCAATGTGAGCCTGCAGGTCCACGAGCAAAAATAGCGAGACCCAGTCTCAAAAATAAAATAAATACATACATACATACATACATACATACATACATACATACATACATACATACATACGTACATACATAAATTTTCAATGAGTGAATTTTTCAGTGAAATTCAACAAACAGTACAGCGCTGTGAAACAAATAAGCATGTTCGTACATAATTGCTTTTTCCATCAACAAAGTCACACTCAAGTTAGAGGGATAAGACTTAAATCAGTAACCTCACTTCCTAGTTTGCAGGTAAAACAGGCTAAATACTACTCACCGACACCTGCACTCCTCCACTCCTCCTGTGTGCCCATTCTCACTGAGCTCTTCTAAATTAAAGTTTGTCTCGCCACCCCTGGATGCTATCCATCCTTTCCTCCTTCAAGGATCTTACTCCATCAAGTATCCTTTGTTCTTCCAACTAGCTCCTTTCCACTTTTACACACTTAAGACTTCACCATATGATTTTTAAAAGAAGTCGGTGAATCTCACCTAGTTTGGAAGTGAGAGGAGAAAAAAAGCTGATGAGCCCTGTTGACTTACCAAAGAGCTCCTTTAGTGAGGGGTGTGAGTATACAGTTTTTTTTGCTGTACAGTTACCAAAGGAGCAAGGAAACAAGCAGTCACTCTTCGACTAGATGAGTCATGGACATCTCTCATAAAATTGAATATGCATTCTATGTAGTAGGGGTGACCCTATGTACATCAGTCCTCTAAGTAGTCATCTGGACAAACCAGAAAGCCAGCAGTCACCCAATATTCCCCACTTCTTCTCCTATGACTTTCCAAATGCAATCTATTAAAAAATCACATTGATTTTACCTGCCAAATCTTTCTCAGATCCCGTTCATTTCAAGTCACATTACCTATCACATGTTTTAGTTGATGCCTTCCGCAACCTTGTCCAGTATCTCCAGTCTATGCACATGGTACATCCCACTGCTCCTAGGAGCTCATTCCTGTATAGTCAGTGAGCCTTTGGGTTGGAGGGCTCAACTAATTCAAGCTTACCTTCCTATGGTAAGTGAGTCTTTACATACCCAAATCGTATGACTGTTACACTCTCCATAACTCTACCCCCTTTTTACAAATCTGTTACAGTTGCAATTTTACATACTTGCGTGATTAGTTAAGTTCATCTATTCCATTAATTAAATATGTAAATTAGTGGCTGAATCATAGTTTTGCTCATCTCTGTATCCCCCACATTCAGCATGCTGCCCAGTCCATAGATATTCCTAATTATTATTTGGGCCAATAAACATAAAACAACTGTATAGCTAATACAAAAAGGGAAAGATTTAAAAAAAAAATGTGACCCAAGTACATAACACTGGGGAAATCCAAGCAAGGGAGAACTGGTTTTTCTGAGTGGATTTAGTAAATTAAAAAGGAGGGTGCAGCATCAGGGGGAAAAAAAACTATCCTTAAGTGGACACAATTCATAAAATGGCATAGTAAGTATGAACCACAGCAGTGAGAGAAGAACTGAAAAGAGAGAAGTTGGGAGTGGAGGATCTTCAATGAAAATTTTATTTTAGACTCAGGAGTGGAGGAGCTGAGACATGGTTACATCAAATTTAATTTGGAAGAGGGAAGTCCACAAGAGGGAGGAGTCCTGAGTATTTCAGAGATGAGACAGGAGAGCAACAGACTAAGCACAGTAAATAGCCAGTTTAAGAGAGCAGTATAAGAGATTAAAACTGAAAAAGCTGTCTAAGATGACCGCAGGATGGTAGGACCATTGATGAATCAGCCCTTCCAAGGAGGTGGGGGGATACAGTGTTCAATTTTGTGATGCAGCTAAACAAAATGAGAGCTGAAACTGTGGTTCCAATTACTGAAGCACAATTAATTCATCTTTTTTCTTGTGTAGAGGGAGGGGGGAAAATAAGGCAGAGACTACAATTTCAATTCACAGAGGTTTTAACCAAGTAGGATTTCAAGAACTTATCTTAAAACAGCTTCAATGAAAGTTATTTCATTTTTTAAAAAAGTACTATAATGGAGGAAATAAAAAGTACAAATCACTTTCTTGTTTCTCTTTTTTCTTTTACTCCTACCCTTAACCGCACTTTGAGCAATAAGAGAAAAAGACAAAGTCATGAAATTCTAACACATTCTCCCACTAATGCACTATCGCCAATCAACAAGCCAAAGGCACTTTATACAAGTATAAGACATACACAATTCACTGCTGAAGATGGTTTTAATGTTAAATCCATTTGTTCATACCTCTGAGGAGAAGTCCCTCCAATACTGTCTTGCTACATGTGGGCATCTAAGAGCACAAGCAAATTCCTTGTTATTTTTATATTCCATTTACCAAGAATTGAAAAAGTTCTGAGAGTTTGGTATAACATATTTGGATTTTAAATTTACACCTAAATTCATCACTACCTCCTCAGTTTATCAGTAAAAGGTCAATCAAAATGTTGTATTCAGTTAGAAGGTTACAAAGATTCCAGTTGTTCTATTGGGTTAGGAAAGAGTTAACTTTAGGAAGAAACCAAATAAAGAACTACAAGAGGGAAGGTGTGATGTATATAACAACCATAAATACCTAAATAAAAATCAGGAGGAACAGATGTCTAAACAGATCTGCAATATTTGAAATAAGAAAACTTTCCAGACTTATACCCACCACATGTGGATAGTGAGCACTAGTGTATGGGGGGAAGGTAACCAAGCTTTAGAATGTTCACTATAAACCAAGCACTGCACTAGGTGCTTTGCACACCACACACACACACACATTCCCATATAATACTGAAAATATTAACTGCCCTTATTTTGCAGATGAGGCAACTGAAATTAAAGAAAATCATGAAATCCAAAACCAGTGAGAGAATTTATCATTTTTTCTTTATTTTTCCCTCTCTCTAAAAACCAACAGTGAGGGAGAGAAAGTTCAGAATAATTCACTCCCCTTATACTCCATGCAGAATCACACAGCAGAGGCTTAAGGAAGCAAAAAACCAGCTCTACACAAGGTAAGCATCCTCTTTGGAGAAATCAAACAATCCACAACAGTGATGGGTGCCTCCCCATTAATGAGTGGGGGAGGGATGGGGAGAAAATAATTTTAAAAAGAGTGGGCAGGAAAGTTTTGAAAAATCCCCAGGAAAGTTAAATTAACTGAAGTTCACATGGAACTGTTGCTTAACTAAATATCTTGAGAAATTTTCTTTTCACTAAAACCCACCTTTCCAAATAAAATTTAATTACCTGACAAAAGTTGTTCCAAGAGAGAAACATATTAGGAAATAACTCCCATTTTATATATATATATATATATATATATATATATATATGTCTATATATAGAGAGAGAGACATAGTCACACAAAAAAGAACTATGATAAAACAAAATAATCCATAAGCCACTGATATCTACATGGCGTAGCCTTGTAGCACCATCTTTGGGTAAGAAACACGCTCTCCATCCTAACCAGTAAATCACATGTAATCCCAACCAAATGCCCAAATATAACTACTATAAAAATAAAAAAAATAAATAAAAATGAAAACCAAAGGAGGAAAAATAACTTCACCTTAAGGAACTTGCATTCATTTAAGAAAAATAAAGGGACACACGTTCCTTTTATTTTTTCTTTAGGTATTTTCAAAGATACTAAGAATTTGAAACCTTCTACTGATTAATGATTCATGTGACGGAAAAGACTGAAAGACTGGTTCTCTGAGCTATGATCTTCCCATCTGACTACAATCTCCAGAGCACTTCGTTGCGTACTTAGTACTGTATAACCTTATGGACGCTGTACATGTGCTGTCTCACAAGCAGAATGACTAAACTATTGCTGCTGCTCTAAAGATGATTAACTGCAACTCTTTTATTTTTTTAACTTTACCTGTAGTGTGCTGACTTGGTCAAGCTGTTGCTATCACAGAAATCTTCTCTTCAGATTTATGTGCACATGCATGTGTGTGCTCATTTTCCATCAGACTATTTTCTAGTCCAAACATATATGATTCACAAACCTCACTCAGCTCAAAATTCAAATGAACAGATTGTTCTAATCTACGAAAGCAGCCCAGCATTTCTGGAAAATACTGCCCTCTGAGGCTATGACAGACTTGTTGAAACTGCAGGTCTGTCATCCTCATTAACATCCCATTGTTCTGCTTAGAGAGCATGCACCAGGTACTGACCAGTCTTCCTCAGAAACTCAGCCTGGAGGATCCAGGACACTTCCCCAAGGTCACATGGTGCAACAAGGACTCTAAATTAGAACCAGGTTCTAACTCCAGAACCCACACTTTAACAGTTAGGTTATACTGCCTCCAATGGTTACTGACAGCAGATCTGGCATTCAAAACTTTCATATTTATAGACAATATGATTGGCTTAAATGGGTACTCACCAGACCCAAAGCTGGCAAAAGGCTGACATTTCTACAACTCTTCAGTTATCTGCTGTGACACCACCTCATCAAACACAGTAATCTCTGTATTCTATAGACCTGACTCATTTGGGTTTAATGTTTTCTTCATCTAAGACATACACATCTTGGGTTAAGATGAAAACTTGGTTTTCATCAAGTTAGTATTCAGTTTCAGCACAGTATCAACTGCCAAGGTCCACAAGCTATAAGAAAATATATACCTACTAGAGGCTATCGACTATCATAATGACATTACCAGGTTAAGATTATAGAAACATCATAGACACAATACGAAGAAAGGCTGTCAGTATGACTGTAAAGAGTCTAAAGTAGTAAATCACCATATATCAATTTAATATTTAGCTTTATTACTAACAAATTTTTGAAATGTTGGTTGTCTGGGATTTAAGGTACTTCCATAAAAATAATCAGCACTAAACCAGGAGAGGGGACCACTTCCCCGAACCGTGTGGCTGAGAGTAGAATGTGAGAAATAATCCCGTAAATCAGCAGAGCATGAGGCTGAAGAGATGAAAGGTAATTCAACTATAAATTCCTTAAAATCTTACCCTATTTCTTATTCCACTTGTCTCTACCCTTCCTCATCCCAATCAACAGTAGAGATTAGGTTCTGGGAAAAGAAATAGAGAAGTTGGGGCAATTTCATAGCAATAGGGGAGATCTAGAACAGACTACAACAGAACAAGCTACCCCAGGCTTAAAAAACAAAAAAAAATGTAACAAAATAGTAACCACTACAGGGGCCTGGTTCACTCTGGGTAGCTAGAGACAAAACAGTTAAAATATCATTGTCTGGTAATTTTAAATCATCTCAGTTCTTCCTGATGGTCACATAACATTTTAGTGCCATTAACATCTTTGGTTGTATAACCTCACAGGAATTTATGGGGTAAAACAGAGAAGCATCTGCCATGTTGCATAAAACTCATTCCCATACTTTGTTACAACCTAAATCCATGCTTCCATATTCAAACTATTTCTACATGGCAGGGAAATCCAGAAAACCCTGACCTAGGTAATACTAACAAAATATTCCACCAGTGGTTGCCACAATCATACTTTCAATCTTTTCTTTTAAAGTTGCTAATAACTAATTGCTCTCAAGTTGCATAATGCTCACTGTGATGCCAAGGAAGGCCTTATCTACCATCTCTGTTTGAAACCTGCACAGTCATACTGATAGACAGCAGGCTCTCAAATCTTTACACCTCTCACTTTCATATTCTCTTTACTTAGAAACAAAGCAGGTCATAACAATATTAATAAGTGCTAGTTTTAATGATGGATTAGTTGCCAGGCACTGCGGAAGCTGTCATTATCACCCCCATTATATAAGTGAGGAAACTGAGGCACATGTTAATTCACATACTCAAGATCTAAAAGAAATTAAGTGTTAGAACTAAGCTCTGAAACCAGGCCGGCAGACTCCAGAGCATTTGGCTTTAACTTTTATGCCATGCTACTTTTTATGCTACCTTTCCATCTCTAAGTACACATTCAAGAAAGAATTGAATTGCTATTATTTTATCTGAAATTTTTTGTTCTTATGGCAGATGGAAGAAGAATCTCTGGTATCATTATAATAAATTCACATTTGGATCTATGAAAGTGAACCTACTGTGTTCTGCACACTGGCCTCAGACGATCTGATGGAAAATCCTCTCAAGTTATCCTGGATACAAAAAATTCAAGGGGGCTTTCCTTGCTTTGGATCACTGAGCAATTAGATTTTAAACTTTCTACAAACAAAACCATTCATTTGACAACATTTGCAAATTTATAGTCAGGGTACTTGCCTAATACTCAGAAACTGTACTCAAATGCTTCCCTGTTTGTCAAGTCAGGCTTTTAGTGGTTAGCAGTACGTTTCATGCTTTATTGTTAATTTTAATAGATTTTGGCATCACACTTGTGGAATAGTCTTGGTGACATTGTTTTATGGTACTCATTGTGTTGACAGCACTCTGGCAGATTAATACTATAAAAAGTTGTGCACTGTCTGCTTGTATTAGGTCCAGTAGCCAAGCAGGGTCATGTTGAAATACCTGATTCATGAGTCTATCCAAGTTCTACCTAAGTGCTATTTGTAATGTATGGAATAAGGGGTGTAAGAGGTACCACCAGCTGAGATTAAAGTGACATATAGTTGTGAAATCCTTTTGTTAAAGAGCAGAGATTCATTTAAGTTCCAGTTTCAAATGCATTGAGATGATTTTCCTTTTTGTGCAGTAAACAAGACTGAAAAATACAAATGATTGCAAATGGGATGATTTTTAAACTCACTACTGTAGTTCACTGATGCTGACACACCCCCTATGCACATTTCAATTTATCAGAAATAGGTGTATTTTCTGATACTACCATAGATTTGACTACAAACAGCAATAATTTTAGAGTTTTCAAGTTTTGAGTTCTCATCAATCCGTGCATTTATAACTAACAGGGAATAATGTTAACAACTTGTCTCTGCTTTTCTTTTTCTTATCATCCTCTGCCACAAAAGAAAGAATAATGCTTCAGAGTAAACGAAAGGTAACATAACTTCAAGGGGACAAAAGCTTTGAAGTTATTTTATTGTAAGTGCAAAGCTGTTACCCTCCTGTGAAGAAAATACAGCCTGAGAGTTTCTCCATACTGTATGCAGCCCAAATGTGTTTCTTCCATGAGAAAGACACAATTCCAAGGTGAAAGAGTTCCAGATGCTAAAGTCTTCCCACTAGCTTACATCAACTTACTCCAGGACACAATAAGCCTTTTAACTCAAGCTCCAAAACCTCAAGGGGTTTCTCTTCCACCTCCCAAACATCAAAATCACGCTCACATATTTAAACAATTAGGTGAGATGTACAGAAGCTAGCAGTAAATATGTCTGAAATTTGAGTGCTAAATGTGCAGTTAATATTAACCAAATTCAGATCTCATATACAGAAAATGTTTAAAAATGATTTGTTTTCTTCCACTTCAGAAAACTTTAAGGGGGGGGGGGGACACACTTCTAAATTCAATGTATGTAAAATTCTAATGCATGTAAAACAATCTAAATTCAATGTATGTAAGACAAAATTTATGTGGGATAGGAAAAATAAGCCACATTTTCTTCTACCTAGTGATGGGGGGGGGCCAGGGGAAGGATGCTAAGGAGCAAATGTTAGGAGCATCTGTCTTAGAAATGTAACTAGTTTGGGTTGCTTTTTAAGGATTCCCCTATCAAAGTCCTTCTTCCCCTATACAGAAACAGGTAGCTTTTTTGGTGGTGGTGTTTTTTCATGCCTGTAAAATTACCTCTCAATTTAGAGCTCAGAAAATGGAAAAATTAAAATAAAAACCAACTGCAATCCAAATGACTAAATTCATTGAGTGCTAATAATGCAACAAAAAAAAAAATGAGTGAAGTATTTTGGATGCATTGCGGCATTAATCTCAGTAAATCTTGTGGAATAGTACTGTTGTCCCCACTATAACTAAAGAAACTGATTCTCAGATAAGTTACACAACTTGGGTATTGTCATAGAGCTAAATACATAACTTCCCAAAGTCACAAAAGTTAGTAAATGATCAGGGAGGCCCTCAAACCACAACTGTTTAACTCTGAAATTGGGGCTTCTAACTAAGTGAAACTGCCAATCCCTGAAACCATTCATTTTTAAATTAATATCTTTTCCCTAATCTTTTCCTAACTGTGTGATCTAATTTAAATTGTGGCCTTAATTAGTATAGCTTTGTACTCCTCTAAGCTCTAAATTTTTTGAAAACACGATTTTTAATACTCGCCTAATATCTAACTTATGAAGCTAGCACAAACTGACTCAATTTTGACTCAATTTCTGACTTAAGTCAGAAAAAAATGTTGTGATCACTTCTTTATGATAGCTGATTTGATTTCATATCTTAGCATAAAATGACTGACACAAATGACCATTTATAAAGGTCTTAAGAAAAATATATGTGTGTAAATACATTCACTAATTTATTTCCAAAAATTTACTGAACTCTAAAGAGCACTGAGTGTACAAACCTAACCATATCCTGTCAGTATTAGCATTTTTTTAAATATTTACTCATCTAATGAGGAAAACCATCTCACTTTAATCTGTATTTCTTTTACTTTTCCATAACAAGACATTTTCATGCTTGCTGGCAATTTTTTTCTTTATATTACCCACTTATATCCCTATTGCTGTTCCATTGGCTTGCAACTGTTTCTCTACTCTCATAGAATGTTATGTATTTATAATAGATTCATACACACACACATTAGAGTCACTGAAGTATAAAACATCCAATAGTTCCTCTTAGAGTCACTGAGGTATAAAACATGAGACAGTTCTTCTTACTGCTGGAACACACACATTCAAACGAAAGTTTGACCTACAGTATACTGAGAAACTTCATTTTGTAGTAATGATACAATACTCCCAATTAAATTACCCTTTTGCTGTTTTGACTTTGTAAGAGCAATATTAGTATTGTAGTATTGTATATAAATTCTGTCATATTACTATTCTAAAACTGTGCCCCATGTTGAAATGACATTTAAAAAAAGTTAAACTGCATATGAAATGGCTGCAATTTTTTTTATATATGCCTGATTTTATCCTTTAAAAACTCAAGAAGTTATCTCAGTATTAACTTGTTAACTGAAATAAGTTAAATGCTTGCCTTTTCTTGACCTGCAATAAGCCCACAAGCTCACCAGTGAGGTAGCTATTTTGGAACCTTTCTAAAGTGATTGTTCTACACATCTTACCCTCCCCTGAATATCTCCTACTTTTGGACCCAACCTAAGTTCAAAATATCAAACCTAACTTCACAATGAAGCCATCCTCAGGTCAACGCCAGGCCCCTCCAAATGACTAGCTACTCACCAAGGTCTCTCCTAATCCTCCCTGGTCTCTTCTCCCCTTCATTTTCCCTACCATAGTAAGAGCTCCACCTCTGCTGGCTGCCTCTGACTTATTGCCTCTAGTCCCTCTTTCAGCTGCAACCCATCACATGTTGCCAAACTAACCTTTCAACTCCATTTCTACCAAATAATGTAAGTAGGGCTCTCATGCTGAACTTTCAATTTCACCACAGTCTATCCTCTCCCTGATCACTCAACTCCTGCTCCTCTCCTTCCTGTCAACTCGGAACCTCCCTAGGCTCCAGCTGGCTGAGAGGAGACAGGAGAGAGCAGAAGTGTGATGTGGCTGTAGCTCTGCCCTCCCCCCCACCCCCAGCCCCCTTCTCCCTATTCTTTGGCGTGTATTGGGGACAAAGGTTCCTACTCTAGCCCCTGCAGATTGATCTGGACAGGCTCTGTTTCCGCCAGAACCCTTGCCCCACAGTATTTCCATCCTTTGGCTCAAGGTATTTCTCAGTTCCTCCAACCTATCAAAACAGAGTGTGAGGTATACTTACTACTGATTTCTTTCTCCACCACCAAGCCTAGTACTGGCGGATCCCAGTTGCTACAATACACTGACAGAATCACCCCTCTTTAGCACTAATTACATCCTGTGCTGACCTGTTCCACGTTGTTACCTGTGTTAACATGCACTTCCTAGCTATGGGTAATCTTTGTAGTATCTCCTATGGAACTCAGCAGTTACAGTTTTATACAAGAACAAATTCACAAGTGTTAAAGTCACATCAAAAATTACCTAGAAAGTTCTTTTGAAAGTTTTTTTAACTGTTTTTACCAAGCACATCTATGTTTCAAGAAAAAGAGAATTTATTATAAGCCTCAAAAAATAAATTCCCATTTACTCTTTAAGGATGTAAATCTGAACCATTATTGAGTTTTTGCTTCATCATTACTGGTCACATCTTTGCACTCATTAAAGCGCTCCCTAGAATTGACGTCCCTGTGGCTGTTTATGCCAAAGTTCACTCTAACATGGACCTAGATACATTTAGTTTTCCAAAGTCCCATTCCTGAAAGATGCTACACTACAGCTAACTTGTAAGGCAGTCATCACCCAGGTTCCAATGTCTCCAAGTGGTTTCTCAATGCTATTATCACCCATTCTGCTACAGCCCTTCAGTCATGCTCACTTCAGCAAGGGATTCTCTTTGTCGCCAGTTTAACAGTTTCCCTCCAACACAATATTACTACGTGTAACTTACTGTGCTAGCTACAAAAGCACTGAATTAACCCACAATACATCATAAGCACCTAATCATAACAATGCTTCCATGGGAAAAAGCCTTCCATCAGATGCCAAGAACATGATAATAAATTATGAAGGGGCCAGAAGAACACTCACCTCTTTTTCCCTACCCAGATTCTGAACTAACTTTGAGAAAGTCAAACAGGGTGGTAACTGTCACTGAGGAACTCAATGACAGAGGGGGCACAGGCTTGGGCACTAGGTGACCTCAAATCCCCTGAGACAGGAGCCTGACTCAACATAAAGCTCATCAGATCCACTGTACATGGAGTCCTCTCCTCAGAGGGCTCCATGCCTTGCCCAGTATATGGAACACAGTGGGGTCAAGAACCCCCTCTTTGCAGGCAGACATGTCTCCAAAGGGCTGAGGGTCAGGAGTTGGGGCCTTCTAAACTCACAGTCACAATGGTGAGGCAGTAGCTGATATGAGCAATACAGGAGAACACAGAAGGGCAGGGAAGGAAAAAACAGAGTGTGCCAAGTCACCAGTTGCCACCAATAAAATGACTTAGAAGACCTGGAATTTCATTCTAACAGTTAGGTGCGTATCAGAGAAAGTACAGTGTAGTGGAAGGAGCATGAATGCCAAGACAAAAGGATGTGGCAGTCACTGAAGGTCTGACAGCACAGACCAAAATCAACCTGCATGTGGGAAAACAGCAATAGGCCATATCAGAGCAAGTCTGAGAAGTAGAATCAGGTTCAAGGGAACAAGCTGGAATTTCAGGTTTTTGTTAAGTTTTTGTAGGAAGTAGACAAATGTTAAGAAGTCTTTGGTTTCAGACAGGTTGAAAATATTAAGGATAGAAGTTTGAGAGGGACACTGGAAACAAATTTTTAAAAAGATTAAGGATTAAGTAATTAAAAATTTAAAAATTAAAGATTAAGGATTAAGTAATTTAAAAAAAAGATTAAAGATTAAGTAATTTCAATTACACTTGAAAAAAGAGCTGAAGGGTCTCAACTAGATCCTAGAGAAGGCCAAGTCAGAAAACCCTGCATACAGACTGTGTTTAGGAAGTAGACAGAAGAGGAATGAAGAACTGAAGAAGCATCAGAAGGGAAGGTCCAGGGCCCTAAAACTACCAGGACCTTACTCCTGGTAAGGTCCAGAGAGATGTCAAGAGGACAGAATGAGTAGTGATGAACAAATGAGAAAGGAAGCAAAAAGTAGTGCCAAAAGTAGTGTGTGTGTGTGTGTGTGTGTGTGTGTGTCCTTTACCTTCCATGCATACATACAATTTTGTAGAATTATGCTAACAAATTCTCAAAAGTGGCACTAATCCACTTGTCAAATTACCTTTTGAGGTTGACTCTTATTTTAAATTTACTACATGCTTTTAGAAATAATATTGTCTTGAAATGGGTTATCCCGTAATAATTACTGTTGCATAGTAAATCTATTTCTTTTCCATACATCTACCATGTGGCTAGACCTACACATGAAACAATTTTTTAATTATTTTGTGGCAGAAATGAAAAGTTAACAAATAAATACAAAACATGCTATCCTCCATCCCCTTCAGTGCAACTTTTAAGGTGGACTACTCTTTCAAACTCTTAAACATTGGTCCATGTTCATTTTTTATGTTAATCAGTATGCCAGATAGCAGCTACATTTCACTCACTTAATATATATAGCAAGACTATAACATTACTTTCAACATTCAAAAAATATTGTAAGAACATATTACTGCTCCCCTAAATAGTTCAAGCATTTTCACTGTGTTACTGACAATTAGTCAAACCATATGGCCTTCTGACCTTTAGAACACCAATGTAAAAATTCTGATCTAGCTGGCGCACAGAGATTTTAATTTAATAAAAATGGTGTGGGTTAAGGAATCTGACTTTCTAACAACCATCCCAGGTCACCTAATGGGCCCAATTTACAGGTTCCGTGGAGAAAATTACCTCAATTCACCATTCTACTCTTCCTTAAGACCAAGGGATACCTTATTTCTGTAAAACAACTTTGTTCCTTCTGAATTCTGGCAAGGGAGAGGGAGACAGAATATGTAAGACACAAGCCCCCAGCAATGATAAGAAGTACTATGTATGATAGTTTTTTGGGTTTTATGATGGTCAGAAATTTTCTTATATTCTTTCCTCTGAAAAAGCTTTTATTTTTTTGTTTTTTATAATTTGTTTTTTTAAACTGATTTATTACATCACTGCCAGTCCTCAAAGTCAACCAAGCCACTCTGCTAGCACAGGTCTTGGCTTCTGCGCAGCTCCTCAGATAGCACACTACCTTTTATTCCTCGCACTAAGGTAGTCACACACGACTACAGCACATTTTTCCAGCTACAGTACAGTGGTATTGCCTTTCCATGTGCAATTTAGTTACAGAAGTATCACTGTCCGTTGGTTCAATCCAGTGGGGAAATTACCTATATTATTGTATTGTGTCCTTATGAAAATATCTGACAGAACACAAGACAAAGTTTTCCTTACGTTACTGGAACCTAAAGCTAAATGAATGGCTCTCAAGAAGCCCATTCTTTGCCACATTTCTCATAAACTTGAAGTTTCTTTCAAGCTTAAGTTCAGACTTTTATTTCTGCCTTTTACTGAGAGGGAAACTGGAAACTTAATGTGCTAATTCTGATGATAAAACTAGCTCTGAAACATAACAAAATTAAAACAAAACGACACTTTTAAGTGTACTAAAAATTGCAAAACTTATGTTTTAACTAGTCAACAGCTTGTTCAACTGTGAAGGGAAAAAAGTATTAGTATGTCCTGAATCTAGAAATACATCATACAGAATACTTCTTTGAAGCAAAGAAGGCAACACTAAGAGCTTGGATTGTTATCATCTTTTAGAATTCCCTGGAAAAGGAATACACATCCACCCTACACGTAAATCTACTGGCTCATAAACATGAATTTTATGTCTATTTCAACCATGCAGTGTGTAAGCGTCCTCTTGTGCTGTGTATTAGCAGAAGCAGAGTGCAAGTAATGATTCCATGAAGAAGTGCTATGACTGGGAGCTTCTTCTTTGGCAACTCAAATCCTGTGTAGTGAGAAAAAAGATGCTATATGAATTACATTTTGAATATACACTAGGAAGAAACTTCGAGGAAAGTCAATTCTGTATCAAGCTAAATACTGTGATGTTTGAAATGTCTGACTAATAGATGAAAACAGGAATGGAACATTAGTAAGTAGTGCTAAGCACATGTATTTTTTAAGTTGAAAGTGTTTACAGCTGATAAGAAATCTGAGGAAAAGCAGCCTCACTGACTATATTCCATTAATAGACAACCCTCTAGAAGACAATCTTAGAAAGCACAGGTGTGCAAGAAATTGGTATCTGTTCTTCCTACCTTTTTAAGGACTAGGTCACTGTTGCAGGACATACAAAGCAAATTCTGCAGAGGTTAAAGTTACCTTGTCTTGGCTGGAGTCCCAAACCCATCATTAAAAATTTGGTTGTGGGCAAATTTATTAAACAACCTTGAAAATTCCATTTCTTCATGCATAAAAATGGCAATTATTGTTCCTTCCTAGACATTTTGATTAAGCCTACATCAGGATTGAGGAAAACAGTTCGTGTGAATGGTTATTTTAGCAAACGACTCACAATATTAGCTATCAAAACTAGCCTTTGGAGTCACAGTTAAATTGTTGGTTTTTCAACCTTAATGCAATGATGAAAGAATAGTGCAAGAAATTCCTATATAAAAATACTTATCAACTGTTCAGACTTTACCCCATTTTATGAGCACATTTAAAGAGTCTCTATTAAGCAAAAACAAAACTGATTAAAATAAAATGAAAGGAGTCTACACTCTATCTCTTTCATCTTCATGCCTGTCTGGTTAGTAGCAGATTTCCAGTCCAAGGAAGGGAACCATCTCATTTTCCAAGAGTTACTAACATTCTTGTCCCAAATCCTGGCCCCAAATTTACTCTCAGTGTAAATCCTATCTTGTTTCACCTTAATCAATAAAAAGAATTTGAATGGAAAGGACTGAATCAAATGATCAGAGATTTAAGTATCAATTTTGAGAAAATCCAATAGCACTCTAATCTAAATTGGAAAGTTTTAACGTTGCAAAACAGATGAACACCTACATCAAATGTCACCTAGGAAAGCATCACCCACCAATTTTGGGAGAACTATAGACTCAGGAAAAAAGAAGGAACATCTGATTCACTAGCAAGACAATCATAATTCAGATAGCAGATGAGTATTTCCCAGCTAGAAAAGAAAAACTACCCCCTGGAATATGGGATATTCAAGTCACCAAGATGATGTAAATAACACATAGTTACATGCCTGGACAAAGACATAAAGAAATATTAAATTTTAAAATATTAAATTTGTATGTCTACTCCTAAGAAAAAGTGAAACTCATGTAGCAAATCACCCCTGCAGGTCACTTGTTCTTTTCCAGTCATAATTTAGGGTTATGGGGACTTTTTAATTAAAAATAAAATCAAGATACACAGCTTGATAAGCTCAATGAATAGGCGTAAGTTAGTAATATTACATATCTATGTCTACATACATTTATAATAGCATATTATATATTACAAGTCATACATGATATACAGTACTTTCATAAAGGCAGGTATCTCAACCTCCCACTATAACCATGGGAAATTAATAATATTATTTCCATTTTTATGATTCATTTCCTAATCTGATGTCAGAAGTCAAGTTTTCAGTCACCACAGCATTAAAAAAAAATACCTCAAGAACAGTGATTCTCATCTCCTTGGGAGAGGAAAGGCATAAAGGATGAAAGGCATGGAACAGAGTAATCGTAGGGGCCAATACGTTAAAACATACATGGCCCCACAGCTAGAGCAGGCACAAACAGAATTTGAAATGTGGACAGAAATAAACTGGGCTGTAAGATACAGCAACTGAATGATACAAAATTACAGGGTATTGCTGATATTTTTCATGGATCTTTGCCTATTAAGACAACAGTGATGCCAGTCTCAGAACTGGTCTAGATGGCTTGAGACTGGCCAATCTGAATTCAAATCCCTCCTCTAGCAAGTGTAAAGGGAACTGAATCCATTTGTCTGGTGCTTAGCAATTTAAACTCTGAACCCAAATTTCCTCATCTATAAAATGGAAATATAATTCTATTTTCTACAGTTGTTCTGATGCGTAAATGAAACAATCCACTACAACACACAGCATAAAGGATACCTGGCTGGAAATGTTCAATAGCTAACTGCTCTTATGATGATTACTGTCAATTTTTAATGTTGTTTTATTGTGGTAACACTATGTACCTTGACTGCCCCCAAACACATCTAAAAGAGGGAACCCCACACCTGGGTCTCTTAATTTAACCAAGATAATTTAGTCAAGATTTTTAAATTCTGAAGATGAGTCTGCATGTTTTTTCCTGACAAAAATCAATACACCTACAACTGGCCAAAGCTAAATTTCAAGCATAAAACAAGGTCAAATACACAAGAATATAAAATACTGCAATAACAGATTTTTTTAAGTTCACCTTGAAGAAATAAGTCTAACGGTCTCAATATGTTGTCAGTTCTACTCACAAATAATTCCTCTACCCATACACTTTAAAATACACCATCAATTATCACATATTTCATATTGTACACCTTTACTCAAATTGATTTTATTATTCATGTAGTGCAATGGCAGGCAGTGACTTTGAAAACTAAAAACACACTTATAATTCTACAAGGGACTCCTCGCTGTTGGCTCAGCATCATTTTGAAGATTAAAGACTGTTTCCTAGGTATGTTAAAATAATATGTATATTTGCTAATTATGTTTAAAATATCAACAGAACCAATTTTAAAATGTTTATGGTTTCAGAAGGATAAAAAGAGAACTTGCATATAAAAGTCTATTCAACTTGCCACAGAATTGGGGGTGGGAGGAGGCAGGGCGGGAATTCATTACAGCACACCTTTATCAGATATACTGCAAATACTGTGTCAGATCTCTGACTGCTCTGAGTGAAGGATACCAGGGAGACTATGTGACATGTCAAAACTTACACATGCCTAATGCCCTGTCTTTCCCTACACAAAAACTTGGTTTCATGTGTCCAGGTTTCATGTGTCCCTTGTCTAGCAAGTGTCGTCCTTTGCTGGTCTCCCATGTTTGATGAGCTACATGATGGAAAACTCAAATCTGCTGCAGTCTAAGCTGAAGTGTTCTGGGGCCCCAAATAAACATCCTCTACTCTTCCACTAAAACCCACATCACAGGAACGTGTATGCAGCTTTCCATTTATTGTCTACACCTCTGAGAAGGCAATGATTTCTCAAACCAGAAAAATGCACTGTTATGGAACCAAACAAAAGAATGTATAATTTTGAAAGTTTGAACATTTTTAAACTAGTAAGCTAAAGAAGCAGTATTAGAAGTTAAATGCCACACAGTGCTTGGCAGAAGCTGACCTGAAGCTCAATCAGTAAAAGCAAATTTCTCTACCATTCTCATACTATAAAACTTGACTACTTATGAAGTTTAAATTGAACTGAATAATCACTCAAAACTATTAGAGGTGAGAGTAAAACTTTCAAATGAAGCATGTACCTATAACCAATATAAGCCCCTAAATTAACCTATAAAGTCACACAAACCTGCCTCTCCCAACCTCCTCAGAAGGAAAATAGGAAGGACCCTGGTGAGCTTGACCACATCACCACAACCACCAGAAAAATCCATGAGGAATAATGTCAACACAAGGTACTTTTGAAATAGATTTCTAACCAAAGGAAGAATAGCTTCATGTACACTGGTCAAAAACTGATCTACCACAAAATGAATGGATATTTTATTGCAATATAACTGGTCAAAACAGAAATACAAACACTTCCCTCAAAAAAGTATTTTGATATGTTCAGGGTTTTTATAATTTGTCTCATACAACATTAAAGTAAGCTATTTAACCCTTCCTGATTTTATCAGTTTTATCAGCTCTCATTTGCTAACAATCATGCTATATAATCCACCTTTTTTTTTTTTTTTTTTTTTTTTTGAGACTAGGTCTCCTATTGCCCAGGGTACCAAGCAATCCTCAGGCTCAATTTCCCAGGTAGCTGGGGTTACAGGCACGTGCCACCATGCCCAGCTATTTTGTTGGAACTAGGTCTCACTACAGGCCCAGAGCAGGACTTGAACAGCAATCCCTAGGCCCTGCCGCTTCATAGGCTGAAGCTTACAGGCACGAGCCACCGTGCCCAGCCTTATAATCCACTTTTTATAATAATTGAATAAAGTGAATTTCAAAATAATTTTCATATTAAACTAGTTTATATACACTCCACTATAAAAACAAGGAAGTATTCTAATAAAGGGTGACATTTTCCTCTACAATTTGTTTAAACAATGAATTAATTTCCACCACACTCATTTTAGGAACAAGCAGCTCCTAAAATATTCCCTCCACTAAGGGCACAGTAGGACCCACCAGTTATCTGCTGGGAGACCATGAACCATATCCCCATATATAACTAGCAATGGAAAACAGCCTCCAGAATGTTACAATACCCCCCCCAAAAAAGGTGGCATTTACCACAAGACTATTCTCAGACTAGTGTGAGCAAACTCATACAAAGTACTATATAATAGGCAAGTAAATGCTAAAGTGCTGCATATTAAAGAATTAATGTAGGTTCCCTCCCCTCTCCCATTCAAACGGTCCAATCAGTTGAAAAATCCAATCCTAACACAGCTCACACCAGCATCTTTTGAGGAAAGCTAGCAAATTATTTTTTGGAAAGTTTGCAAATGCCAAAAACAATGGAACAAAGATTAACAATAGTATTAGAGTCCATTATCAGCCATATGCTATAATAACTCTTTAAAATTCCTCCTCAAATCTGGTCTTCCTCAGGTAAATGGAACCTTGCTTCAGTGGTTAGCACAAGCCAGCTAGCAATAGGGAATATGCTAGAAACCTATATTCCCTGATACGTTCCTCTCCTACATTCTCCTGACACCCCAAATCCTCTTCATTGGGCCTTCTGAAATTTCTCAAATCTATTCATTTTTGTCTTCACTAGGGTTACCAGATTAATCCAAATCACTGTCATTTCCCCATTCCATCAGCCACAACAGCAGCAAACAGGATGCTGTTCCCAACCTGTTCTTCCTCTGTCCCACCCACCAACTCAATCTTCAAAACACAAGTCTGCTCATGTCAAATTGTACTTAACACTCATCAGTGGTTCTGCTTTTCTTAAAAAAAAAAAATTTTTTTTTCAAATCCTGTACCTGTAAGCCCTACCCAAGACAACATCTACCTTTCTCCCAGGTCTCATCTAGCTGCTCAGTGTAGAACTTAATTAAGCACAGGGCCTGCCAAGAGGTCAATCAGCACTGTCCCCTTCAAATCCCATCATTTACATGGAAATGCTAAGGCACTTTGCAAGGGGTGATACTCCGAACAGTTGGTTGTATCCAAGTTATTCTCCCTCCCACTGCTATCCACTGCAACATGTATAGCACTGCAGTAGCTACAGCTATGTTTTCTATGGTTCTACTATTTCTACTCATGCTACCACTCTATGTATTCCTAACTCATAGCACAGCATTTGCAGGTAATAAGTACCCAATAAATACTCAAGTCAATGAACAAGAAAACAAATGAAACAGGAAAACTGATCCCAGTTCAGTTACTTACATCAAATCTGACATGTATAATGTATAGCAGTTCTGCAAGGATTAAAAAAAAAAAAAAAAACACTGAAGAAAATGTCTCTCATTCAACACTGAAGCAAACGAGCTCATGGACCAAACTTCTATTAACAAGTTAGATTTCTTTATTACTATTTTATATTATTTGTCAATGTTACTTTACAAAGTGAAAAGAAATCATAACCTTCCAGTAATACTTCACTGAAGAAACAACCATGTTTGCAGTCACCTACCATTAGTTAAAAGATGGGGTGGGGGGGTCCTACTTATGGTAATGAATACATGCTTCTAAAATGAAAACAGTAATCAAAACTAGGAATAATTATCTCTGCATTCTTTTGATGGATAATCATAGTTTCAAAACAAAACAAAAAAACCTCCAAATCATTACACAGTAGAGGTAATAAATTAATGTTGGTTTAAGAACACCTTTAAGAGCTGTGTTACTATATGCTGTAGAATTCTTAAGCCAAAAGGTACTTCTTTCAGAGCTGTGTTACTAAAAGCTCTAGGATTTTTAAGCCAAAAGGTACTTTTTGAGTGTGAACTAAGAGGGAAAGCACAATTCATCTGAAGACAGTTCATTCACCCACCAGACAAATCCAGTCTCTCCTATATCCAAGCTAGGTGCCAGGAAGACAGCCATGACCAAGACAGCTCTGCAATAACTGGGTGACCAGACAAAGGCAGCTCATCTAATTAATCTCTCTGGGCTCTAGTTTCTTAATCTGTAAAATGAGAAAGTTAGACTAGCTCTCTAAGGTCCTCAATGCTCTAAATAACCAAAGATTCACTAATGATTATAAGATGAATTTCTATTTGAAACCACAGTATCTTTATGATTTCCTATTTCTATTTATTATTTTTCTCACAGGCATGGTTTCATTTAAAATATTTAATATGGCAATAAATGTGAAACAAAGTAATCATCACATTTTTAGTTACCTTCACAGCGTTTAACTACCACCATAATCAGTTATGGACTTCTGCCATAATTACTACTCAAACTGAGTCATATCCAAATTTAAGTAAATCATTACAACTTCATATTTTTGTAGGAAAACTAAGTGATCGTTTACTCCCAATTTAATATTTTAACATCATCTATCACATTTGAAAGTCAAGGGTTTTTCAGAACTATGACAAAATAATGAAGTTTGCTAGGAAAAAAGGGGAAATTTATCATACAAACTTAAAAAGCTACAATGGCTGTAGAAACCTGATAGTATATTATGTTACTAATTTCTCAATGGCATAGAAAGAATAGTTTTTTTTGTTTTTTTTAAATAAAAAAGACTTATGAAAGTGTCCAGGTAAATGAACAAGAAAACTGAAACAGTCGCACAGGATGAATATGATCCTGGCTTCATCTTCAGCATTGCCAAAAATGTTCCTTCTCCATTCTTTCCGTGTATTTTGCTTTTTGACTTATGTTACTTTTGTACTAGTTTGTTTACACGTTAAAACAATGTGAATACTAAAGTGAATCACTTTATTACTAAGTTGACGTTTTAAGGGCCTTTTTGTGCAGTCAGACACCTTATAGATGTCTACAAGATGGGCACAGCATCTGCGAGCAAATCAGAAAGGTTATGTGTGGATAATGAAGGATGAAAGGTCAACTATTACCTCCAAAGTTAATCTTAAAAGTTAAGTGTGAGTTTTCTACTGAACTGCAAATTCTGAAGGAAAGCACTGCTTCTGATCTGTTATATACACTGACAGCTTATCAGTGATGGCTGAATCAAAAGGCTCTATATGGATGGTGACTGTGTAGCAAGAATTCTTGATTAAGTCCACAGAATAAAGAGCTGTAGGCCAAGGTGTATGATAACTACTCTATACTTAACATTTGTTTGGCTCTTAGGGGTTACACAGCAGGTACATACAAACTCAAAATACATTCTCTCATAGATGAAAATATTCTTGTACTTTTGACCTAACTGCTTAAAAGCTCTATTATATTACTGACTGTGTCTGTATGGAGAAAAAGCTGTGACATCTCCTTGACACAGAATTATAAAGAAACTCCTCCGGCATTCATTTTAACTTGAGTCTCATCATAAATGTTTTGAACATCGTTCTATAAAACAAACTGATTAAAAGCTAGACCAAATACAGAGGAACCTATAGAAGTATTATTTTCAAACTATGTTATTAGATATATTATTTTTGATTTGATTTCCAGCTTTTCAACTTGGAAAACTATGTTTAAGTATTTATAACAGTCACCTATACACAACCTGTATCATTTCTCTACCCTTGGCCCCATGTGTGCGTTGATACACAGAAAAGAAAGTATTTTTAAAATTCATTTCAAAACAAGTCCATTGATTAAATCACTATAACCAGACTTTGGAATTCACATACCAATCTTTGTTATACTACTTTTCACTTCACACCTAGAAACTCAACTGAATCTTCAAAGCCTACAAAATCTGTCAAGTTCCAATTCACTGACCCACACAGGGGAAGAAAAAAAAAAGAAGCAGAAAATATAGATAACAAAATCCATAGTGCTAGAAAGCAACCTCAACTCTTGAGTGCCATGGTGAGGAAATTCACCTGTTAGGAGTCTCACAAATATTCATTATGTTCTTTCATCAGGACACCAAAGAGAGGTGGGGTATAATAACCATGTTTTCCACAATTTGGCAAATTAGAAAATTTACTTTCTAAAATTTGCCACAAGACCTTTTACTTTCCAGATTTTGTTTACTTTGTAACTTTTTTCCACCGGACAGATTTATCAAAGAAAACAAACTTTTTGAGAGAAAATCTGGAAGACATAAAATGTCTCCTACTTATTATCACCTAGAAAGGCAAACGGAGTCCTGCTCCGTGCCCCAAGCATCTAGCTTTCAGCCTCTTTATTATCATTGTCAATGAATGGGCCCCAGTCAAATGAAAGCTGCCATTTTAGGGTAAAGACTGGAGGGCTTCTGTTGTGCAACAGCAAGACAAAAACACTCCGCGACAGATGTACTCTGGGGGCTGGGAGATAGATTCAACTTCATAAAATCACTGCTCAAGTTATTTCTGAAATACGAATAACCTAGTACTTACTCATGACAACAATCTAAATGGAATTAAAGCTGTGATATATCAGGTTCTCATGCTGCTAAGGTCATAGTCACTGAGTTGTTTTGTTTTGTTTTGTTTTTGTCATCAGCAGAACAGATCTGTGAGGAAATAAAGAGAACTATTTTGTTTTCAATTTGATCATTATATACAGTGAGTACTCCCTCCTTCCCCTTATCAGGAGAGAATTGGGGGGAAATACACGCAACCCCTCTGAAAGGTATTGCTTACTGCAAAGGCGGCTAAAATTAATAATTTTAGAAAATAAGAATCAGCTCCTTCACATAATCTTTTTAAAATAAATTAAAATGTTTTAATATATGCCAGAAGTCAAGCCCAGAGCATGGACATATTTCAAGGCAAGTTATTTAAATCGATTGCTAGATAATATACAATGGGAAACTAAAAAGTATACTTAGCAAGTGGAGAGCTGGATAGTGTATCTAATTCTAGCAATTCAAAAGGAAACTCTCCATGTGGGTTGCTACTTTTCTTTTGTCCATTGTCTGTTCAGAAGAGGGGGGGGAGGAAACTAGTTTAAAATCCAGGCGTGAACAGTCTCTAAAAGTGACCTCCGGGAAAACGGTCCGACCCATAGCAAGAAAACTCCCCGCGCCGCCTGCTCTACGGGGGCGCTCACAAAGCCGGCAGCCGGCAGGGAGTTTGGGGTGCGCTCCCACTGCGCGGGGCTCCTCGAGGCAGAGCCATCCGGAGAAAGGCGGCTCGGTAATGATGGCTGCTCGGGGCCGGCGGCTCCTTCCCCGGAGCCTCCCGACACCCGCCCGCCCCCCCCCCCATCCACCATCCTTCGCACCCACCCCGAGGCCGCGCTCACCCCGCGCGGACGCAGACGCCCGGCACCGCAGCCCACCGAGTGCCCGCGCCCCCGCGCCCCCGGCGAGCCCAGTCCCCGGTGCGAACCGAACAAACAACGCGTCCCCCGCCGCCCTCCTTCCTCTCCCCGCTGACCGCTTGGCCTCCAGCCACCTCGACCGCTCATGCTCCGAACCGCTGCTCTCTGCGGGGCCACAGCGCACCCGGGACACCACCGAGGCCACCTCAGGAGCCACCTGGTGACCCCCCCTCCCGGTGCTGACCCCCGACAGGCTCGGGGGCGGGGAAACCGAGTTGCCTTCGGGGGGTGAAAGTCGCTATTATGCAGCTGCCGCCGCCGTTGGCCGAGCCAGCTCCGTGAGGTGGGGTCTCCTCCTCGCCGCGCCTCCCCGCGCTCGCCCGGCCTCGGCCGGGTTCCCTTTCTTCTCCTCCTCGCGCACTTGGGGACGCCGGGGAGCCCCAGGAGCCCCCGGCTCCGGGCTCGCAACTCCGCGCCCGCGGCCCGCACGGGCTGGGCTCGGGACGCCCTCAGCGCCGCATGTTCGCGCCGCCCCCCGCCCCACGCGGCGCCCCGCGCACTTTCCTCGCCGCCGACCCACCTCGCCCAGTGGCAGTCCCCGCGCGGGCCGGCGCCGCCGCGCCAGGAGGGACGCACTTTGTTCGCGCCGGTGCGGCCGCCGCTCCCGGCGAGCGCGGCGTGGTCGGTCCGGAGCGGGGGGCGGGGGCGGGAGGCGGGGGTGGCCGCCGGCCCCGAGCCGCCGCCGCTCAGCCGCCCCGCGCCCGCGCGCCCATCGCCCACTCGCACTTGAGTTGGAGCCCAACTTTTCCTCCTTCCTTTTTCTTTCGAATGGAGCCGGCAACTCGTGCTCGGCGCCGGCGGGAGGAAACGCGCTCGCGCTCCCCCGCGCGCAGACACGCTCCCTCCTGTCCCCCGTCCCCCCCCACGCCGGCAGCACAACAAAAAGCCATTTACATGCGAGGAAGTGACCCTCGGCCGGACCGCGCGCCCCCGCCGCCGCCGGCCCCGCCGACGCAGGCAAAAGTTGGGGCGCCGGGCGGCGCTCGGGTCGCGGGTTCGGGCCCCGCGGGCGGCGACTCCGGCGACACGGCGCGGGCGGCGCGGCGCTCCCGTGCCGGCCCCGGCCCCCGCCCGCCCCCGTCCCTCGCGCCGCACACGCCCAACTCCTCGTTCCCAACTCCTCGCGCGGCCCCGGCCCCGGCCCGGAGCGATTTCCTGCCGCCGCCGCCCCTCCCGGAGGCGCCCGGCGAACTCTCGCGCTCACCGGGTCGGTCGGTCGGGCTCCTCCGCTGCCCGGTGCCGAGGGGAAAACAAAACGCTGAGAGGGATCCGGAGTTGGCTCGGCGGCCGCGGCCAGCGGGCTGAATCCACGGGCGCGGAGTTGGCCGGGGGCGAACGGGGCTCTGGCGAGTTTCAGGGTCTCCGGGTCCCCGGGCCGCCTCCCTAGCGGCGCTCCTTTGTGTAATTTCACACGATTCAAGTTTAATCCGATAGTTCCCGAGCACGAGCGCGTCCGCACTACCACGGCTCAACCTCCGCGCCGCCGCCGCCGCCGCCGCCGCCGCCGTCGCCGCCGTCGCCGCCGCCACCGCTGCCGCCGCCGCCGCCGCCGCGGCCCCAGCACGCCCGCGCCCGCGCGCGCCCGGCACGCCAGCGCGCGCCCGAGGTCGCGGAGCCGCGCGCGCCCGCGGCTGGTTCCCTCGGCGGCGCGCCCGCGCCCGCGCCCGCGCGCCGCCACCTGACGTCAGGCGCGCCTGGCATAATTTATGCAAGAATTCGGCCGGGGTGGCGGAGGCCGAGGGAGAGGCCGAGAGAAAGGGGGCGGCGCGGGGCTGCGGGGCCGCGGGTTGCAGAGTGGGGCCGGGGCTCCACTTCCCGTCCCCAGGCGGGCGCGGGCGCTGAGCTGCCGGCGGTTTTCCTCGCCGAGCGGTGCGCGGCCGCCGCGCTGCCTTTCTGGCAGGGCTCCTCCGAGCGCTTGGCCGCCGCGCGGTAGCGCCCCGGGCGCGGGCTGGAGAGGGTGCCACGTTTCCCCGCGCGGCACCTTCTCGGAGTCTGGGTGCGCCGCCCCGGGGCAGGAAGCAGCGGGTCCCCAGCCAGCAGCCGTCCCTCTGGCCACAGCGAGGGGGTTGCAACGCTGCACGGACCGCAGCGGCTGGAGGGGTTTGGCTGTCTCGTGTGTAATTATCTCTCAACTTGAAATTATTTTCCCACATGAAATTATTGGGAAAAGACACATTCCACTTCAAATAGACTCATCCTGCTTCCTCGTTGCTTTTCCTTACCTCCTCGCAGACAGGACAGCCGGTTCCACTACTAAATCAAAAAGTTTAACTAGATGGCGTTGATTTTGTTGAATTTGTGATCATGCCAAAAGAGAGAGCGCGCAATGGTTATGAAACAAAGAAATAGGTTGCGTGCCCATTATTAAACGTGTCGGGACTAGAATGTTTTAATCATTCTTTGGTGGCATTTTTATATCATCTCCTAGCCTTAAATATACGAGCCACTTATTCTAGATCTCTTCCCGGTACAAAATGAATAGTCAACCTAGAGAAAATTTTATTAATTTTCCTTTCAGGAGACAGCTCTACAAATATTTATTAAGCACGTCTACGCGGGAAATTCTGAGCAATTATATAACTCTTTTAAGCCATCAACAATTGTACATCTTAAGATAATTTTATTAGGTTAGAAATTACATTTAATTTTAAATCAAGGATGGAACTTATATGAACCAAAGATTGTCCCATAATAGAGTAGAGCGACTTGCTGTTACTGTACTCCCAGATAAACTGAGAAAATTACAAAGCTATACAAAATATGCTTTCTCCTGTTCACCACCTGTAGTGCTGACTGTAATCACACTATTTCTATTTGAACAAAGATTAATCAAAAATAATTTTGTTATATAACTACTACAAATACTCAGTAATTATACTTAATTATCCTGGACTTAATTACTAAAACATTTGTTTTTGTAATATCAGTAATTTCTAAACATTTGTTACATTAGTCTGTCATTTTTTAAAGCACAGGTTTTTATTTTCACCTTATATTTGAGTAGTGTTTTAAAGAAGTAAATGTTTAATGCTAGGACTCTACAAATAATTCACAGATTGACACTATAAGGAAAAAAATTAAGGTAAAGTTGGAAGATCCCAAAATCAACTTGTACTTTTTTTTTTTCAAGCCCTATACAACTGCCCAAAAATCTGATTTATGAGATTAGGTTTAAATCTTCGTGAGTTTACATGATGTGTATGCTTGTATGTGTGTATGAGAGAAAGAAAATATGAGAAGGGTGGGTATGAAGTTGAAGATAAGACAAATGTCCACAAAGAAATAGCTAGTGCCTAACTATACTACAGTATATAAATGTGACATAAAAGGGATTATCCCATCTTTATCATATACCTCAGATCATTGTCAAGAATATATTTCAAGACATTTACAAGCTAAAACGAAAAAAAAATCTACATATTGTGAAAGTGTGCTAAACTTTCATCAACATAGAGCATCAAGTAACTAAGAGAAAGTCCTCTGTGCCCTTGTATATTTAACTACAAATTTAGGAAACTCCTCTGAAACACATGAGAAATAGTAAAAGAGTACAGTCAATATACCAAGTGGAAACAAACAGCCCCTTGGACACTCTGACTTAAGCAGTCCCTCTTCAGCCCCACCCACCACTGTCCTGAGAGCCAGCAGAAGGAAGTCTCTAAGCTTTTAGAAGAGATGTGATCTGGAACTTGAGGGCCTTGAAAAGCAGAAAGCCTCAAGGGCAAACTCCTAGGCTGCTCTGGCCTAAGCTGTAACTCTTACCCACCCCCACCTCCAAGTCCACCCCCACCCCCATGACCCTTTAGCCTGGAATGTTTTCTCACCATATGCTTCACTATTGAAGTTTTCCCAATGGGAATAATTTGAATTCACAAGTTTCCCCCTTAAGTATGCAAATACCTTAGGGAGAGATAAGGGACTCCTGGTCAGTCAGAAATGAGTGTAAATTAGTTCAATGGGTTCTTTTTCTCCCAACACCTATCTGAACAAATTTAGAGATGTATTCTTTCATAACAATGAGTACCTAAGTGGCCCCAGGCTTCTTTCTAGACAGAAAGGTAAAAGAAAACAGTAGTGAACAAAACAGAGCAAAATTCCTGTCCTCTTGGGGTTTATAATCTAATGGCTCCTTATTTTGATTTAATGATAAAAGAATGTGGTGATTTTGGAGTCTGGGTCTTTGAGAGAGTAGGACCAGCTTGAGTTCACTGTGATCAGGCACCAGGAACACTAAAAGATGGAGTAGATGCCAGCAGAAAGTTGTTGAGAAAAATACCAAAGACAATCTCTTACAAAAGGTTTTCCGGAATGAAAATGATCTCTTCCAAGAACTCAGACTAGTATCAAATGGACCATATTGAGTTGCATTATTACTAAGACAACTATTTGTCTCTGGGAACATAACCATAATATATCAACCTATATTGGCATGTGGGGAGGGGGGGATGAGGAGAAAGAAATGGGAAAATAACTTGCATATATAAAATAACTGAAAAAGTATGCAAACTTTTAAACACCTATTTAAAAATGGGAGCCCTGCCGGGCACAGTGGCTCCTGCCTGCAAGATTCAGCCTATGAAGCGGCTGGGGCTAAGGATCACGGTTCCCGCTCGGGGCAACACAGTGAGACTTGTCCCAAAAAATAACTGGGCGTGGTGGTGCGCACCTGTAATCCTAGCTACCTGGGAAGCTGAGACTCGGGATTGCTTGAATCCGTGGTACCCCGGGCAACGGGAGCCTATGGTTCCACAGGCAAAAATAGCAAGAGAGCCGGGCACCGTGGCTCGTGCCTGTAAGCTTCAGCCTATGAAGCGGCCGGGGCAAGGGATCGCGGTTCGAGTCCTGCTTGGGGCCCGTAGCGAGACCTAGTTCCAAAAAAATAGCTGGGTGTGGTGGCACGCACCTGTAATCCCAGCTACCTGGGAAGCTGAGGCTGGGGATTGCTTGAGTCTGTGGTACCCCGGGCAACATGAGCCTGCCATTCCATGGGCAAAAATAGCGAGACCTAGTCTCAAAAAAATAAATAAATTAAAAAGAGCAAGAAGTAGTCTCAAAAAAATAATAATAAATAATAAATAAAATGGGAGTCCTATCTGCTCTTCAAATGTCATGAACCTAAAAATACTACATAAATTCTAGTGCTGAGGACATACTGTATACACTTTTGGAATTCATCTTTTGAAACTGTGTCCAGATCAATTTGCATGTCATGAAAACTAACACTTTCAAGTCATCTTTTTTCCAGTCAAAACTATATTACTAGACTTCATCATTAACAAAATTTGCATCCTGATGATTTTGATCAGCTCCAAACTGTACTTTTTGCCTTCAAATGATGATTGACTGTCATCACAGATACATAAAAAAAAGAAATGTGTGGACATTTAGAGGACTAGAATTTTCTTAAGCACCAAAAAGAAAAATCTTAGTGTTTTCCTGTATCAATGTAATAATAACATTTCTCTAATTTTTTGTAAGAGAAAGAATTCAGTTCAATATGTAAGCTTTCCTTCCATGTTCCATTCACAAATGCTGAGAAATTGTGCTGGCCACCATCATGTACAAAGATCAAGCTCTTGGGAATAAAGAGAGCCACTAGGACTACAAAGCCAAAGACAGCATGTTTAGCTAAGGTTTAACCATTCTTTGGGACACATTTATTGAGTGCCTACTATATGCAGACTCAATCGGTACTGGTGGTCATGGTCAGACCTGTGTCCTAAAGGAATTAATAGCTGTGGCAGCATTGAGAAAGGACTGATTGTTGTCTGGGGCAGTAAAAAGGGCTTTGTAGAAGAAGGAAACCTTGAACCGGGTCTTGGGTAAGTATGGGACCTCACCAGAAAAGGAGAAGGTAAGGCATTCCCAATAAAGAAGTCCAGAGTTTTCAAAACCTGAATATAAGTTATGGCAAGTGGTTCCCTACTGAGTGCAAGGTGTAGGGTAGTCCAGTCTTCCTTCCAGTCTTTTCTGATAACCCTCCCCCCCCCACACTGCCCGCCAAACTACTTGGGGGCAGAGACTGTATGAGTCTTCTGGTATCCCTCATTGGCATAGGACCTTCTATAGAGAGGGTGCTAGCAAAAGTTTACATATTTACATAAATGGCACATGTGGGGAGGTAGATGAGACTGGAGAAGTAGATGGGGCTAAGGAGAGCTCTACACTTCATCCCCAGTACAGCAAGAGTAATAAGTCAAATGAGTAGTTGAAATGATGAAGAATGTGGGGAACTTGAGCCCAAGCAAGGAGAAAACAGAACCAGGGGAGATTATTTTTAAAGTGACCAATTTATTTGTATTGTTCGGGATCAAAAGGGTACTAAATACTTGTCAAGTGGATGGCCATCCCCTGGGGCAGAGAAGTCAGAACTGAAGAACCATGCCACCCTGTGGTGGAGGAAGGCAGTGATCTACAAAGGAGTGTAGGTGCAGAGGGCAAAGGTAGCAGTTGCAATGGGGCCCCATCCCAGTCTAGAACTACTTTCCCCTCTTCTCCCCTCATTTGCCAACTCCATTACTCTGTGACTTTTCACCACACTATCCTAAATATTATTGGCCAAAAGTCTCATCATCTCTATCTTTAGACAAGTAAGTGGAAATTTGTAGTGTAGACCCAGCCAATCACACATTTACAAAGGACTTTAAGTAGGAAAATGGAGTGCATTATTCATTGAACAGCTATAGACCACTTCTGCACATCACACATAGTGCTGGGTGCTGAAACAAACGGGAAACCAACCCCCCCCCCCCGCCCTGGAGAAGTTCTCTAAATCTATGTGGGATGACAGACATTTAAGCATGTCATTACGATTATTATGTGTACAATCATGGTAATACTCCACACAGAGATAGTTCAGGAGAAGGAATTTTGCTTCTGCCCCAATAGGCACGAAAGCTTACAGAGGATGTGATATTTAAACTGGGTCTTGAAGGACTCCACAGATGGAAGGGTGGGAAGAAAAGGCATAAAAACTGTCTGAGATATGCTTGGAGCAGATGACTAGTGTTCCATTGCTAGTCATCTGGCTCAGAGCATAGCATACACAGCAAAGAGGCAGGATATGAGGTTGGAAATCTAAGTGGAGACAGGTCAGAAAGGGTTTTGTGGCCAGGCATGGTGGTGTGTGCATATAATCACAGCCTACCAAGTGTGAGGCTGAGGCTAGGAATTGCTTGAGTCCAAGGGTTTGATACCCACCCGGGGCAACATAGTGAGACAGTCTCAAAAAATAGCTGGGCATGGTGGTGCCTCTCTTTAATCCTAGCTATCTGGGAGGCTGAGGCTGGGGATCGCTTGAGTCCGTGGTCCCCCAGGCAACGTGAGCCTGCAGTTCCACGGGCAACAAAGTGAGACCTAGTCTCAAAAAAGAAGGAGGAGGAGGAACAAAAGGAGGAAGAGGAGGAAGAAGAGGTTTTATAGCATATTAAGAAGTCTTTACTTTATTCCTTAGGTATCAAGAAACCATGTGACTAGTGACACAGGAAAACACAGATATGTTGGTTAAGTGAATCAAACCTCAAAGCAGGAAGTCAATGAGTAGGCATAGGTGATGGCCAAAGTACCACATGACAAAGCCCTTGACCAGGACAGCATACAAAGTAGTAGAGACAAAGAAATAAATGGAAGACACATATTTCATAAGATTTGGTAAATGAGTATTGAGACATGAATGAGAGGGAGGGGTCAAGATTCACTTCTAAGTTTCCTTCTTCTATGATTACTAGCTAGTTGGTTGTGTCACAAGCAAGATAAAGAATAAGGGGAAGGCCAGGTATGGTGGCTCATGCCTGTAGGTAGCAGCCTAGGAAAGCATGGCCGGGACCAGGGATCGCAGTTCGAGTCCCACCAGGGGCACATAGTGAGACCTAGTCCCCAAAAAATAGCTGGGCGTGGTGGCGCGCGCCTGTAATCCCAGCTACCTGGGAAGCTGAGGTTGGGGATTGCTTGAGTCTGTGGTACCCCGGGCAACATGAGCCTGTAGTTCCACAGGCAAAAATAGCGAGACCTAGTCTCAAAAAAAAAAAAAAAAAAAAAAATAAGGGGAAGGGAACGAGAAGTTTTTATACATTGTGGTGGGAAATCAAAGTAGTCTGTACAGCATTCATGTGGGGGGTCACCATTAAAGAGAGATAGGAACTCAGAATATTGATCTACTCTAAAAGTATTGGTATAAAAAATATCTGAATGATACTGAAATATATTGGAATAGATAGTACTGCTTGAATGAGTAACACAGATGAAAGCAAGAATCTTTAAAATATATTTTTAGTTATTTATTACTCTGCATTAAACTATCCCAAAAAAAGTAATGCAAACAAAAAAGTGCTGTTCCTCTGGGTGTTTGATTGGGGTAGAATCAGTTGGAAAACCTACAGTTCTCTATGTTTATCTCTATATCTATGTCTATCTTTATGTTTATCTCTATCTCTGCCTCTATCTCTATGTCTATCTCTGTCTCTGTCTATCTCTATCTCTATGTCCTTGTCTTGCCTTACTCTTTCATCTCAGTCATCAGATGACAAAGCAGTCTCTGAGGAATGTTCCAAGAAGGCAAGATCCAAAACACAACCACTCATCAAGCTTCTTTTGGCTTCATGTTTTGCATGTTTCTCTAGTCAAAGCAGGTCATGAAGTCAAGCCCAGAATCAAGGTTTCTGGAGCAGGGAACTGCATGTCTGCCAGAGGAGTGATCCTTTGGGGAAAATATCACTTATTCATGTAAAACACCTAGTAAGAGATGGGCAGAAAAAAATAATGAAGGGAGCTATCAAAAGAGGGCACTAAAACAATGAAGGAAAACATAAACAGCTGTGACTACATCAACTAAAATGCTTCTGTGCAGCAAAAGAGACAACAGACAAAACCAAAAGAAACCCAACTGAATGGGGAAAAATTTTGCCCTCCACAAAAGTGATAGGGGTTTAATAACAAATATCCACAAGAAACTCATACAACTAAGCAAAAACAAAACAAGAAGCCCAGTTTAAAAATGGGGAGAACTAAAAAGACACTTGTCCAAAGAGAAAATACAAAGGGCCAACAGGTACATGAAAAAAATGCTCAATATCACTAGCAATCAGGGAAATGATTTGTAGCAATCAGGGAAATGCTAATCAAAACCACAATGAGATACCACCTTACACCAGTAAGAATGGCCCACATTAAAAACAAAAACAAAAGACAGGCAACAACAAGTGCTGGCAGGAGAGAAAGGAACACTATTACACTGCTAGTGGGAATGTAAACTGGTCCAGCCACTATGAAAAGGAGTGTGGAGGGCCCTCAAACTAATGAAAATGGAACTAACATTTGACCCAGCAATCGCTCTTCTGGCAATCTACCCAGAGGAGACCTCACTACTTATACAAAGGAACACCCATGCTTGGATGTCTCTTGCAACACTATTTATAATTGCAAGGACATGGAAACAACCCAAATGTCCCAAAACAGACGAATGGATGAAAAAGATGTGGTATGTATACACAATAGAATATTACTCATCAGTTAAAAATGACAAATTTGAGATGACATGGATGTACCTAGACTAAGAAATCATATTAGTAGAAACAAGTCAGAAAGAAAAAGACAGAAACCAAATGTTTTCACTAATATATGGGTCATAGGAAAAACAAAGATAAGACCAGTAGGAAAAGTCAAAACAGGCTAAGAACCAAACTAAAGTACACAACTAGGGAGGGGGAGAAGGATGCATGGGAGCGATCAGGGAGGCGAGGTGGTGGGTGAACCCCTGGAAATACAAAGATGTAAAAAGTATATATATTATTTAAATTTTTTAAAAAGAGGCCACTAATGAAAAATTCATGAAAATCCACCTAAAAGGAAAATGAGATAGCAAAGGGTAAAAGTTTCTAAGAGGAAAGGGACAATAGTATATGTCACAGAAAGGACAAGTAGGGAAGGAGTGAGATGTGTTCATTGGGTTTGATCTTTGTTGATCATTTTAGTATCAAGTGTTCAGAGGGAAAATTAGATTGCAGATGTGTGAGAAAGTTCATGGAAGATGGGGAAGTGGAGGAATTTCGTATAAATTTCAGGCTCTAACTAGAAACCTGATTAGAAAATGCAGAGTGATGGAGGAGAATTCACATTAAAGAGATTTTAAGTAGTTATGGCTTTTAGTGTCAGGGAGATAAGCATTACTTTCAAGTAAGAGATAGGAACAGGAAGAGAGAGAGGCTAACTTTATAGGAAAATAAAACCTGGGGATAGGAAGAGGTGGCCAAATTCAGAGTTGTCAGGAGTGATACTTGTTTTTCTGAACCAAAGAGAGGTTGGTGAAAATAGTGATAAATTTGTAGGTTGGGATAGAGATGAAAGAAAATTTGAACAAAGTAATTTGTAATAGATTTTATTTGTTCTTATAATTTGGTTTTAGTCATTTCATTGAGATTGAAAAGTTCATGGATGGTTGAGATTTGTGGGATGAAGTTTTAGAATAGTCCCTCTGGGGAAGAAAGAAACTGCGAGAAAAGATCCTGTGACTCCTTGAGGCATGAGCTGAGTTTCAAACTATACCAAGTTGTTATGCAAGTTTCTTAAGTGGTATTCACTGTTGCAGGGAAAATACAAATGGTGAACTGCCAAATTCACCTAGGGGAGTCTTTGTCTTCTGTGGAAATCCAGAAGGATAGTTGGCCACAGTCAGAGCAGGGCCTGAGGCACCAGGCAAGATGAGCTTGCATTGTTACTTATAAGCATGAACTAATCACAGTCCCAGGTCCTCTGTTTAAACATGATGTTTATATGAATATGGCACAATATAGAGAGAGATTTCAGGCCATCACAAATCGTTTTTTTTTTTTCCTTTTGGAAATAGTTTTGTAACAACAAATAAGTAATTAAGCGTGTCTCTTCTTCCTTCTATTTCTTTAAGTCCCTGGGGGAGCTTACTGGCTCATTTTGTTGGTTCCAGTTTCAACCATGCCAAGACTTTGGGCATTGTTTTTGCTCTGATTATCTCAGTAGTCTCAGTGTCATACAGCGAGAGATATCATTGCAAGTTCTTACAGTTCTAAGCTACACTGTCAAACTCAGTCCTGTTATTGGATACATAAAATGACAATAGGTCATTATCTGAGGTTGCCTAATCCCATATCTCAAGACACTGGTTTAAGCCAAGTTTAAATAATTTGCCAGAAACTACTGCTAGCACATGATACTTCAATTTTCTTCTACCCTGGGCAAAATAGTCACAGTACATAGAGTACTAGTTTTGGTTTTTGCGACTTTTATACATTAAAAGTATCAATTAGGAGTCTGAGTTTGATGTGTTGCCTTCCTGTGAATGACAAAAAAGTCCTCCAACCCAGGACTTCTGAACCCCTGAACAGGGCTCAGTGAAATTGTGACCTGCCAAAAAACGATTTGCCTTTTTCATGATGTGTTGTGAACTCAACTCCTTCACATTCAACCATTTACACCTTCTTCTGCTTTAGACGGGGGAGTGGGGATTCATATTTGTCAGCCAGTTTCTCACTCTTCTTTTCACAAGATCTGCCTTAGGCAGCAGCTCCAGATGAGACTGACTTGAGACAAATTAGGCAACCAATTATGATTATCCCCTCTCTCTGGGAACACTGACTATCCTCCACCCAATTGCTCCCTTTTGAAACGCAGTTATCACAGGGACCCACATATTCAGTACATTTCTCAGATTTATGAGAGGCCAGCTCATTGTGGAGCCTAGCTCATTGTGGTGCCTGGCACAGAGGAGGTGTGCAGTCAATGCTTGCAGAATGAGTGTTGCCTTGCATGTGCTAGGACAACTAGACAGAGAAAGGCAAAATTATTTTCTAACAAATCTTCTCTGTACTTAAATTTGAACATAGAAACCTTCCAAATTTTACCTTAACTTATGTTGTAACATAGTTCACTTCCACTGAAGTAACTACTTTGCAATACATTTATATTGTGTTTATATTCTGATTGAGATATTATTCTGGGACTTTTCATTTAAAAGGCTAACAAGGATTCATATTAAACCATCTCCTAAGCTCTTGTCTGGAAATTCTTCCATGTGTTTTGCTGATGTTAACTGCATCAACAGAGCAGACATTCACAGTACAGAACACAGAACTATACCCCAATCACCCCCATCCTGTGCTATTGTAGGGCTCTCACAGTCATTACTCTTGAGTGTCTTCTAAGTCACATAGTCTATAGATTAAGCATGATTTTACATGTTTCACAAACAGTTCATTCATTTATTAGCTCTCTCGGGAAAGAAAATGTAACATTTTCTAACCCAACTTGCCGAGGGTAAAAAAGTACATAAGGGTACAGAGATGACACTGCAGTGGACTAAGAATGGTTGAATTTTGGGGGAAAATACCAAATATTGCATGTTTCCCCTGCTTCATATCTTTTTTGCATTTTTAAAAATAACACATATAATATAAAATATATCATTTTAACTATTTTTAAAGTATAAAGTTCAGTGTTGTTAAACACATTAAAAATGGCAACCATCACCACTAGCCAATTCAAAAATGTTTCCATCAATCAACAAGAAATTCTATCCATGAAACAAGCTCTCCCTATGTCCCCCACACCCCCAGTGCTATTAACCACCATTCTATTTTCGTCTTTATCAATTTGCCTTTCTAGGTAACACATGCAAGTGGAACTATGCACTATTTATCCTTTTGTGTCTGATTTATTTCACTTAACAAAATATTTTCAAATTGAAATTTTTTTCAAAATATTTCAAATCATTCATATTATAAAATGTGTCAGAATATCCTTACTTTTACATTTGAATAATATTCCATTATATATAAATTATATATATATATTATATATATATTATATATTATATATATATATATATATATATATATATATATATATATACACACACACACACACACACAGATACTGACCCATTCACATGCTGGTATCCATTCATTTGTTGAATGGAGCTTGGACCATTTCCACCTTGCAGCGCTTATGAATAACACTACTGCATGTATGGGTACAGCCTCAACATTTTTAAAGCCTAGAACAAATCCAACCAAGGTCCTACCTCTTTGCAATTCCTCCTTCCCTGAGACCAACTCATGCCTGCTCCCCTTGTCCTTTTGCCCACTCCATGCTAAAGGTATTACCTCCTGGAGTAGAACTGAGATTGATTGGCTTCCTCATTTCTACCCCCATGCTCTGTCTTTATGGTGATTCTCTTTGTCCTGCAGATTTTCTGCTCTTCTCTCTAAGTGGGAACTTGGCTGGACCTGATGATTTCCCTGGAATTCACAGTCATGGACTCCCGTACCCCACAGCCTGCCTTTCATGAGCTAAAATTAAGCATGCTTCAAGTTCAAGTCTTTCCAAAACCTACTTGTAGACAATATCACAGCATGTAGGCACATCATAACTTGGAAAATATCAATGGAATACAGGCAAGGTTGACTGGATAATGCTATAAGACTTTCTCAATTTACTCCTAAAATTTTTTTTAAAAATAATGATATTTGCTCCTTCACTATTTACTGGCAAAATTTTATAAACATTCATTTACTAGAAATTTTTCCTGTGTGAAAGTTGTTAGACTCTGGATGAATATCTTAAATACTAACATATTTCCTCTATCACCCTCAGAAGGAATACATTGAATCAGAGAGCTATGCTCATGGTGGCATGACTAATCAAGTAAAGTATGGCTTATCTTTGCATTAGGAACTACACAGGCATTAGAACGAAACAGATATTTATGTATTGCTCTGCTGTAATCTTCAGCCAATATTATTACATGAGATTTAAAACCCGGGATGCTGAGATATGTGTATAGTCTATCCACAGTTGTGGGGGGAAAGAAAAAAGGATTTATAAGCACATATATGTTTGTTGTTTGTAGATATGTGTGAATTTATGTGTGTGTTTGTAAAGACAGAGATATGTCTGGAATGACACACTATGAGGTAACAATAGTGGCTGCCTCTGAGGAAATTGTGGATGAGGGAATTCCTTTTTCCTGTGCAACCTTTCTCAAACACTTTAAATTTTCTACGATGTGCATATTTTTGCAAATGTAAGAAATGTTTGTAAAACTAACAATATAAATAGTGTGGACAGTGACAAGTGAATTGAGAGGAAATAATAAGAGGCTCTCAGAGGAAGGGAGGATTGCTCTAGGCTGGGGCAGTCAGGACTATTCTTGGGAGATGAGGAGAATTTTGAACTGACAGTGCTGGGTAAGTTGAAGGGAGGGGCAGGAGGGGAGGAACATAAGAGAAAAACATTCCAATCAGAAGGCACAGAATAAGCAAAATCAGAGTCCCATGAGGTAATGTAATGGTTCTTTGCCTGAGTAGAGGAATGTAACAGTATTTTATTTACTTAATTTATACAGACCCACACCAAAATGCATTTTAAGATGCTTATAAGACAAAAAAACCCAAACTATGTAAATTATTAAGGTAGAAATATTACCTGAAGCCAGGATGTAAAAGGGGAAATATAACATTTCTTACAAAAAAGGATTAACCAGTTATTGATCCTTGAAATTGTATCTAAGCCTCCTAATGGCCAGAGTGAAAAGGGAAAACTATAAATGCATGGCTTTCCTATGAAAAGAAGGATAGCATGCCAGTTCTTTGAGTACCAATTTTTTCTGTCAAATTATATAAAAAAATGCATCATGTGGGAATTTAGTAGGGACATGGAGTGCACATTCTTTCAAATGTAATAAATGTTTATAAACTAACAATACAAAACAGTGTGTGGATAGTGACAAGTGAATTCAGTGTAAATAACATGAAAGGCTCTCAAAGGAAGGGAGGCATGCTCAAGGACATCTTGAAGAAACTACCTTAAGAGAGTTATTGGAAGAGTAGAAGGATATCATGTCTCCTACTGAAAATTCACTATTCTCTCTCTCTCTCTCTCTCTCTCAGCAGTGAGTGATTTATGTTACTAGGTGGTTTTGTGTTTGGTTTATTATGAGAACAGGAGAGCAGGTTACTTGAGGGCAGAGCTAGGGTGACTGACATTGTGATGACCAGTCACATGTTGTACAACCAGACAAATGTGTAGAAGTGTGAGTATCCTAGTAGGAAAATTGAGAATGCTAGCAAGCAGTGTTTTGCCAAGGTGACAGGCAATTTTTCCTTCCCCTAGTGTGGGACCAGAGGAGTCCCTTGAGACAAATTCAGGATTATCCTCAGAGACAGTTCTTGCTTATTCTAGTGCTTGAATAATGGTTCATTTGACTCTCCAATATTCAACCTTAAATGATGATATCATATATCAAGTTAATTCATTTCCACAGCTTTGGGAAGAACATGTAATGTTGAACAAAATGAACTATTTGAGGCAGGCTGAGAATGCATGCTGGGGCCAGTTATTTTGGAGTACAATAGTCCACCCGTCAGGGTTACGCTCCAAGATCCCATGGCTATCTGAAACCATGGATCATGATAAACCTTATGCATATTGTGCTCTTTTATATACATACACACCTAAAGTTTAATTTATAATTTAGGCACAGTAAAAGAGTAAAACAACTACTGATAAAACGGAACAATCATGACAATATACTATAATAAAAGTTATGTGAGTATTCTTTCTTTTTTCCCTCTTACTCTCTCACTCTCTCAATATCTTATTGTATGGAGCATTTTCCATTTTCAGACTCCAGAGAAACTGGGGTAACTGAAACCATAGAGAATGAAACCTCAGATATGTTGGGAGCTACTATACTCAAAGAGGCTTATGCTTTAATCACTTAGGGAGTTTAGTGATTTGTAGCCATTGAAAGTCTGTGAGTAGGAAGTATAGAATAAGGAGCACATGATGTATGGACAGGTATTCCAGTGGTCATTTCTAGAATGGAAGTGGGGAAAAAAGCCAGTAGAGAGGGGAAGGTTATTGGAACATTTCCAAAGCCTGTACTAGTGTAATGGTTATGAAAATCAAAAGGAAAGTATACGAACTTCTATAGAAAGGTAATTGATAGATTTTCATGACTGAATATGAAAGCCAAACAAAGTGGAGGATGGCTCAGGTACCAGAGGAGCCCACGTGATTTAAAAAAGACAAAAGAAATGGTGATAGAGGCAGACGTGAAAGCTTGTGTGAAAAAAGCTAAAATTGTTTTTAGATGTATCAATTCTAAGATGATGGCAAAAGATTTAGGTGAAATCATCAGGATATTAGCTGATGATAAAAGAATGAAGCTGAGTACAAACTTAGAAGTTATCTAATATATAAGAGTCCAGACACAAGTACATAATTTATCTATGAAATCATGGAAAAAAGAAAAAATTTGAATCAAATCATACCTTCATATCTGACTACCATTTATTGGAAATGTGGGGGGTGGGAGGAGGTAGGGAAGAACATATCAAACTTCATGGGGTATATCATCAGTAAAATCTAGAACGTAGAGTATTATACAGGACAAATGAATTGCTGTTTGTTTATATATATATTGCAAGGGATTGGGGTGGAGGATAGGTATTGCAATTTAAAAGATATTTAAAGAGTCATATAAACTAAATAAAATATGTGACCATATTTGGATCCTGGTTTGAACAAACCTATTCTTCAAGGGATAATAACACAATAGAGGAAACTATTTGATTACTTGCTAATAATAAGAATTATATTTATTGTTAGATCTACTAGTACATTTGTTAGATATATTAGTATGTTTTGGTTAAGTTTTTTGTTTGTTTGTCTTTTGAGATTAGGTCTCACTATTTTTGGTCGGTAGAACCTTGTTTGTTTTTTTGAGATTAGGTCTCATTATTTTTGCCCGGTAGAACCACAGACTCACGTTGCCGGGGTACCACAGACTCAAGCAATCCCCAGCCTCAGCTTCCCAGATAGCTGGGATTACAGGTGCGCACCACCACGCCCAGCTATTTTTTTGGAACTAGGTCTCACTACGTTGCCGAGAGCGGGACTCGAATCACGATCCCTGGTCCCTGCTGCGGTTTCCTAGGTTGCCGTTTACAGGCAAGCGCCACTATGCCCAAAGGTTTTTTTTTTTTTTTTCAAGACTCCTTCTAATTTTAAGATATACAAGAGAATATTTACAGGTTGATATGATTTCTGAGAGTTACTTCAAGATAATCCAAAGTGAGTAGGGTTGGAGAATGGTGGGGTACAGATGAAACAAGAAAAACCATAAATAAATATTAGGCTTGGATGATGGTGCACAGGGGGAGGTCAGAATGTCATCATACAATTCTTTCTACTTTTGTGTATTTAAATTTTTTCCAGAATAAATAGGTTAAATAGATAAATAGGAGAGAGTTCACCCTGTGAAAGTCAAATACTACCTTGTGAAAGAAGGTGTCTATAGATAGGGAAGCAGACAAAAATCAAGGTCAAATCAGGAAAAGAAGAAGTGGAGGAAAAGCAACATGCTCTACTGAGAAAGAGCCTGACCTTAGAACCCTATAAATCTAAATTTGAGTCCTAACTCTTACTAGTTTTCATCTTGCACACATCATGTAAGTTGCTTAACACAAAATAAGTGCTCGTTAAACATTAGCTACTAGCAGTGCTGTTTTTTATTGCTGAGTAGTGCAATCATAAAATGTAAAAAAAGAAGCAGAGTATGTCGTATGACAGAGGTGAGAGAAAATTTGGATAAAAGGCCATGACTATGGTGGTGGTCATGTTTGAATCAAGTAACCTGAAGCTTTCATGTGATTAAAAAATTGGAGGATAAGGTAATTTGTAAGTCATTGATGATGTCAAGGCATTATGTTCATAAGGATGTGATGGGTGCAACTGAGGATACAGCCTTGGAGTAGGGAACAGTGGGTATTTTGTATTTCCTAATTTGACAGTGAAAGGAAGGAAAGAAATAGAGAAGCAAAAACTAGGGAATATTTTTGCAAAGCTAAGGAGCTCTTGGAAATCTGTAGAAAGAAAGTAGCCAGTGGAGAAGGAGCTAGAGAGGCTGCTGAGCCAGGAGTGATGTCCTCAGTTAAGGAAGAGAGATGGAAACTGGCGTAGTGATCTCAGAAACCTAGTAAAATTGACTTACAATGGCATAGATTTGGACAATAAAAATGGGACAAAGTAATGGGAGGGATTGGGATGTCTAAAGATACAGGAAGGAACTGGGGTGAGAGACAGTGAAAGGAAGAAGGTCAGATGAGGAAAGGAAATTGCACAGAGAAATGTGGGGACAGGAATAAAATACTAAATGGGGGCAGGGCTTGTCCCAGTGCTGGTGGTGGAGGATGACTGGGTATAAGCAGAGTAGTCTGGGGTCCCAAGTAGTGTCAGCAGTTGAGTGGACATTATCTGCACTCTGTCCTGTTGTTACATTGTCCTGTGATCTTTGATGGTACCTCCTCTTGGGCAATTGATGAAGGGCAGTGACTGACACCTGGTACTAAATCTGTATCCACAATGGCCTGTGGTGGAATAGAGACCTCCAGCTTCCTGGGGTGGAACTGCAGGTGTTTGATGGAGTGAAGACAGAAACACTCCCCAGAGGACCCAGGAAAAACACTGGATGAAAACAAATCCAGCTGGTGAGACTGAGGGGTCATACTAGAAATGTTCAAATACGAAACAACTGAGGGCTCTTTTGTTCAAACTGAGCCTGTTGCTGTAGTTACACCCATCACTCTCCTCTCCCCTTTTCTGAGCATCATGCAAAGGATAAGGATGGATGGTCCTTATTACTTACATTACCTGATATTAGAGGAGGGAAACTAGAAATTTAGTACTTGCTTTCTGTCAACATTCCTGATAGAAATGTCATGACCTTTTGGCAAAGGAGGTTAAAAGTTGGAAAGAAAACACTTGAAATCTAGATTCACCTGAATGGTAATATTGACATATTTATATCTTTTTTAAACTCAGCCTTGGCCTTTTGCTTTTTGTTCCCCAGTATCCATTGCTCCCCTTCTTCCATGCTAATATGTTTTCACTTGGGCAAATGACTAGTTAAAATTAACTCTGTATTTCTCAGTCTCCTTTGCAGGTAGGTGTGATGAAGCTAGTCTTCTAGTAGGCAAACAAAAATGTTGCGTGTGAACTTCTGAAGAACTACCAGAAAGACATTTACTGCACATTCTTTATTTTTCTATTTTTCTCTAATTTTCTATTTTTCCCATCACCCCGATGCCTGGAATTTAAGTCTAGCTTCCTTCTTGGACTACAGAGATAGTGGCACAGCCTTAGGAAGCAGACATGAGACTGAAAGAGATTAGGTTCCTGATCTGGAGTGAGACATGTATCAATTCATTGTTCCCTGTTCTTGAACTTGTAGAGGATTGGGATAAAACTTGCGTTATGTTTATGTTAATATCATTTGAGGATATTCTGTTATATGCAGTCAAACCTAATTCTAATATGTATACCTAATACCAATCTATAAGAATTTTAAAAACTAATTGTTACTTTAGAAAGATAATGACAATACTTACAAGAATGTAATAAAATTACAGAAGAGGGACAGACAGTTCTATGTAATGCCCTTGATAAATATGCAAAAGCAGGGCTCAGGATAGAAATGACAGCCCCAAGGTGGGAACAGGGGGGCCATGGCACATTTACTTGAGAAAAGCTGGAGAATAGGATTATGAGTTCAAGTCCAGATGTATGGATTTTAAGGGGGGAACAAGGGAAGTTCCCTGAGAGGGCTATGGAAAGACCAAGGATGGGTTAAAACTCAAACAGCTGCACACCACAGGCAGTTGCAAAGTGCTAGGAAGAATTTTGGGATTTATTTTGAGGATCAAACAGTTCTTTAGCGAAGGTTCCTGTTATGGGCTTCGAGGTTTGTGTATTTGTTTAAATATAAGCACACTCTAACTCTAGATTCAGTTCCAGACTACTGCAACACAAGCAAATATAACCATAAAATGAGTGACAGGAATTTTTTGGTTTCCCAACACAAATAGAAGCTATGGTGATGCTACATAGTAATTTATTGAGTGAGTAATAGCATTATGTTTTAATACATGTAATTACTTAAAATACTTTATTGCTAAAAAATGCTAATCATCAGCTGAGACTTCAATGAATGATAATCCTTTTTGCCACAAACCTTCAATTTGTAAAATATGCAAATATCTACAAAGTGCAATAAAGTGAAACAATAAAATGAGGTATATTAGCAGATTTTTGAGGTAAAATATACATTAAATAAAACATACCACTTTTTACCAATTAAAATGTTCAATTTGGTGACATTTACTGTATTCACATTGTTGTGTAACCAATCACCTCCATCCATTCAAAACCTTTTCATCAGCCCAAGCTAAAACTTAGTAATACCTCTGCAGTCCCCACAGGTTGGTACAGGCCCTGTGAAAAATGGTATGGCATTTTCTCAAGAAAATAAAAAATGAAAATTTCATATGATCCAGCAATATCTCTATTGCTAATAATAATATTTCATATTATGTCAAATAATATGAAAACTCAAATACAAAAAGATTTATCCATGCCTATGTACATAAGCAACACTGTTAACACTTTCTAAATCATAGAACCCATTCAAATACCCTTCAAGAGATGAACAGATAGAGAAATTGTGGAACACCTCCTCAATGGAATACTACACAGCCACAAAGAATGAAGAGATGGTAATGGTGGCATTTGAGACAGAATGGACCTCAAAGCCATTATGTTGAATTAAATCAGTCAAAAAGAGAAAGGCAACTATCAGATGCTTTTTATTCATTTCCACAAACTTACTTAATTTGTGAAATACAAATTAAAAATAACTTACACAAAGAATAGATGGAATAAAACTTGGACATGGCAAAAAAAGATAATGGTTTACCAGAGAAGACTGAGGTAGGGGTGAAGGGAATGGGGAAGGGAGGCAGATGGATTACTGGCAGGGAAGACTTGGTGGGGGGATGAATAAAATGTCAGCCTGTCTGGGGTGTTGTGCATTATTAAAGTAAACTCCACGACTCAGCCATTAGTTGTCAAGGACATACCAGGCTCCTCACACTATAATGAAATTAAGAGTTAAATTTAAAACACAAGCAAAAACAAAAAACAGCGATCTCTGCATTTCCTCTCCCCTCATCCTTGGTACTTTCTGCCTCTATGAATTTGTCTATTCTAGATACCTCATGTAAGTGAAATCATATAATATTTGTCCTTTTTGACTGATGTATTTCAGTTAGCACATCTTCAAGTTTCCCCCATATTATAGCATAAGTCAGAAATTTTTTGTAAGGTTTAATAATATTCCACTGTATCACTTCTTGTTTATCCTTTCACCTATCAATATTTAGATTGTTTCTACCTTTGGGTAAGGTTTAATAATATTCCACTGTATCACTTCTTGTTTATCCTTTCACCTATCAATATTTAGATTGTTTCTACCTTTGGGAATATTCTCCAATACCTGCAGAGGTTTTAAGTACAGTAAAAGGAATAAGGAAAGAAGTTAAGAAGTTAAGGAAAGTGGAGAATCTAGGAATGTAATTGACTCATAAATGTGGAAATGGAAGTGTGTAGAAAGTCTGAATGGCATTAAAGTCACAGAAAACTTAAGTTTCTGATCTTCAGACTACTTTTTCTTCTAGTACTTTGTTTGCTACTAAGTTCATCTGAATTAAACTGAATTTGATGACAGACGAGGAACATGGGTAGGACCAAACAGCTACCTGAAATCGGAAAACAGAGGCAGAAACCCATGGCATCATACTATACTGACACAGAAATGGAGCTGGAAAGACTGTCACAGTATTTCTGGGTCCCTCTTCACTTGGCCATTGATTCTTTCTTCCTTTCTACTTGTACTGTGCACATTTTCTCCTTTTGTAAGTATCCATCTTGTTCTTTCTCCATCTCAGTAGGATGAAAACAGCCACTGCCAAGTGGGTAAAAGATTATTCAGGTATTGGCATAAGGTGTCATTTACACCATGCCCAGGGAAGTTTATATTTTAATGGGTAACTTTAGCATATCAAAAAGTTTAGAACCAAGACCTGAGTGGTGGAATGGTAGAGAGTATTTATCCCTGTGAGATATTTAGGGAGGAGTTACCTCCTCCACTTGCTGCTGAGATTTGTTAGACAGTGGGCAAGAGAAGTGAGGGATTGCCCAGGCAACTCGCCTTCTCATGGAAAGATGTAAACTCGTTCACAAATGTGTCCAGCTTTGCTTTTTCAAACTCTTCTTTCTGAATTTATTTTAGTTTCTTTGGGAGAAAATATATTTTGTATTAATTCAACTATCCACACAGTGTACACTATAGCTTTCTACACATGTTGAGTTCTTAGTCAAATCTCAGAAGATGATTAACAATTTACCCAATATTACAAATGTGGATAAAGGAGTAAAGGTTAATAGAAGTGCTTTTGTTACACTATTTTATCCCCTAGATTGATTGATTGATTGATTGATTGATTGATTGATTGGAGACTAGGTGTCACTATTTTTGCCTGTGGAACTGCAGGCTCATGTTACCAGGGTACCACAGACTCAAGCAACCCCCAGCCTCAGTTTCCCAGGTAGCTGGGATTACAGGCATGTGCCACCATGCCCAGCTGTTTTTTTAGGACTGAGTTTCACTAAGTGCCCTTTGTGGGACTCAAACCACAATCCCGGACCCCGGCCATGGCTTCCTAGGCTGCCACCCACAGGCACGCACCACCATGCCTGGCTTATCACCTAGATTTATTATAGGCCAGTAATAGCAAAATAAATAAGATCACTGACAAAGTAAATATCTTGTTTTATCTTTAATGGTGAGCATTGAATGAGATAATTAAATGTTTTGGTTTTCCTTAACCCATTTTCATTAGTTTCACATATAAACACACACATATCACCTCACTTTATATAATACCTACATAACACAATTTAAATTTGCACCAGAACCCTGTGTAAATTTACCGTAATGGTTATTTTTGTTTTTAATATAGTGCCTTAATTATCTCTTGTCAGTTATTATCTGTGAACAAATGTAAGTATATATGATGCCCCCTTTCAGATTTATGAAAAAAGTAATTTATTTCCTTTTTAGATATCTTCAGTTTATTATAATACATATACTACAATTTTTATAATTTCCATGAAAATTGAATGTCTCTTAAATATAAAATAGAATGTGTAAAACAGTAGTAGTAGTAACTACTATATGTCTGTATTTTAAAGTTGGTAATACACATTATCCTCATTTGATCCACACATCAACACTGTGCAATGGTCAACATGGTAAATAGTTGCCCAGTTTATAACTGTGGAAATTAATTTGCAATCACAACTTGCAGGAGGTACAGAACTGACTTAGACCTGAGTCTTTAAATTCCAAATTCCACCCTCTTTCCGCTACACTATCTGCTAGTCACCACTATCAGCATATCTCATGTACATGGGAGTTTATTTTTGGTTCCTAATTAATTTGAAATCTCTGCTAAAGCCAACAAATGTAGCGAAGGGCAATATTATATCTCACCTTAAATGTGTGTTTTCTTCCCCCAACTAATCACCCAATTAGGTGTGGCATGCTTAAATAAGGTTGAGATGTATTTCATTATGTACATACTCTTAAAATTAGTTATTTGGTTCTTGGTTGGAAGTTGTTTCCTTTCAGTCTTTTGAGTATGCCATGCCATGCACCCTCTCTGATCTCTACAGCTTTTGTGGCATAACCTGCTGATAGGTTCATGGGCTTTCCCTTGTTGACAAGTTGCTTCTCCTATTGCTATTTTCAAGATTGTTTTATCTTGATCCTTTGCCATTCTAGTTAAAATATGTATTGCTGTGGACAGTGTTTCAGGTCTTCTTATTTGAAGTCTCTGTGGTCTGGCCCCTGCTTGTCTGTTTACTTCACCAAATTAAGCAAATGTTTCACCATTATTTCCTGAAATAATTTTTCTGGCCCTTTCTTTCATCTTCTGGGACTCAGATGATATGATTACTATTCCTCTGATGTTGTCCCAGACATCCCTTAAGGTTTCTTCACTTTCTAAAATTCCTTTTCATTCTCCAGTTCTCTTAAGGTGAATTCTATCACTTCATCTTCCAGCTGATTTATATGCTTTTCTACTTCATTTTGTCTGCTGTTGGATCCCTCTATTATAGTTTTTATTCTATCATTTTCTTCTTCAGCTCTTACCCACTGTTTGGATCACTCTTAAATTTTCTGGTTTATCTATTCTCTGAAATTCAGTGAGTATCTTCAAAACCATTACTTTGAATTCTTCATCAAGTATTTTGCTTATGTTCTTTACATTTTTCTCCACAGATTTTTGTCTCGCTTTCATATGTCATATGTTCCTTTGCTTCCCCTTTGTACTTAATTCTCTGTACTTGTCTCTGTATATTAGTCAATCTACCACTTCTCCTGGCCTTGTCACAGCAAGGTTAACTTTCAAAAAGGGGAGATTAAAGAATTTCTCAGATAAGCAAAGTTAAAGGAGTTCATCACCACTAAAATAGCCTTGAAAAAAATTATTAAACAGTATTCTTTAAACTGAAAAGAAATGGTACTAGCAACCAGAAAGCATAGAAAAAAAATCTTACTGAAAAAGGTAATTATGTAGTAAAAGTAGTGGATTAGTTACCTATTAAAAAAGTTTGAAGAGTAAAAAAAAAATAGTAAGATTAACTTAAGGTATAAAAGTAGTTATGGGAAACATAATATAGATAGCGAATGAAACTCAAAAATATAAAACATGAGGAAAGGAAGTAAAAATTGTAAAGTTTTGAAATGTATTCAAAGTGAAGGAAGTAACAGCCTAAACAGAACATTATACATATACGATGTGAAATAAATCAGAGATAGTGAAATACTGTATGATCTCACTTGTGTGTGGAATCTGAAAAGCAAACTCATAGACTAGGTTGGTTGCCACAGGTGCAGGTTGAGGTGGGGAAAATGGGTGAAGGTTATCAAAAGATAAAAGTCCTTACAGTTATAAGATAAGTCCTAGGGGTGTAATGTACAACATGGTGAATACAGCTATATTATAAAGTTACTAAGAGAGTAGATTTTAAAAGTTTTCATCTTTCAGAGGAAACAATGTAACTATGGGTAATGAATTTTAACCAAACTGACTGCAATAGTCATTTATAATATACATATATCAAACCATTAGTCTGCAACAACCTATACTAATACAATGTTGTATGACAATTATAACTCAGAAAGCTGAGAGAAAAAAGAATTGTCACATGTAGTGCAATGTATGTAACTGGATTTAAAACTAAAATAATATCAACATTATAAAATTGAAATAAGGAAAATTAGGGAAAGAAAGTGAAAACATACAGACACAATGTTGAAAAAATTTACCTATTTAAAAAATGTTTCAAATACCCTTTACCACTCCATAAAGTTTAGAAATAAGATTTTTTAAAAAAAGGTTTAAACATTGGAAGACAGTTGGCTAAAGTATAAGTAAAGTGTACATATAGAACTTTTACCAAATTTAAATGTTTATGCTTTCTAAACCTAAAATTAGCAAAGCCTATATGCAAAAGAGAAATAATTTCTCCAGCCTTTATTCTTCCCTGTTCATTTGTTTATAATAATCATTTGATCTTATAACAGATATATAACCTAGTGTGCTCTACAAACATACAATGCAGAGAGAATACTTTTCAGCAGAAACAGTAAAAAGATCATAATGCATATATCTTCTACTTTATGGTAAAAAATCATAATGCATATATCTTCTACTTTATTTATAGTTTCCACTAATTGAATGGGGCATAAAAATCTTATGTTAATTATAATCTAAACGTTTAGAAACAAATTAATTTCTTTTTATATTTTTTATTTCAAAGTTCATTACTTGTTTTTATTTATATATAATCTCATTTATTTTTGGCATATTTTACTAGTGAAACAAACTTTCCCTTCTTTTGTAAAACAAAAAATCCTATTAAATTCTATTCTCTTGCACCAAAGTGTAACAAGGTCAACAAATCACTTATACAGCAATGAAAAACCCAACATGATTCAAATTCAGAGTAAGGCTAAAGAGAAACAATTTGTAGTAAAGATTTACACCCCCCTCCAAATAGTACATCTCTCAACAATGAGTTCTCATTTAATTTTATTAAATGAGTGAGTAATGGGACCATATTTAGAAAAATGAGAGATATAAATGTACATGTGTTAGCACTACTGTGAGTGAGCATAAGGATAATGACAATTTCAATTTGTTGCACTGATATCTCATGTAAATTAAAGAAAAATATTGAGCATGTCAGGATTTTTCTTTAAAATTCAAATCAAAGCAAAATTTTACCATACTGATAATTGTTATCCTAAGAACTAATGATAAGTAACCAGAACTCTCAGCTTAATATTCTTTCCTTTCACCCCTTCCCTCAATCCTTATGGGCATTAGTTTCAGCTCAGTTTTGTAGTGTCAGAGTCAGTGCCTACAATGAGCATTTCTTCTCATTTGCATTGAATAGCTATCATGACAGTATGCCACTTCACAAACCATACATACTAATTCTGCTCTATGGGGTTTATAGTTGACTGTGACAAGACATCAGATTGATTTAAATTAAATTTATTATATCCTTTACAAATATTTTATTCCTATGGGAAAATTTATAACAGAAAGAGGAATTCAAAATAGAAAAAGCCAGCAACATAAATGAGCTATCAGTAGATTCCCAAGATTACTCCATATTTTGAAGTTTCTGGGCCACCACTGTGTATGCCTAAAAGAGGTATTTGGCTCAGACCAGGACTGACTTGACCAGCCTGGGAATTGGGGACGGTGGCAAGCAGGACGAAGCCCCTACAGAGAGGAGTTGGCTAGAGATGTAACACTCAAGCAGGACAGGCGATCGCAGTATAGGGAAGAATGGACCAAGGAGTGAGAGATGGGACTGACGCTTCTAATCCGAATTTGGGGGAGGGAGGTGGGGAAAAGGAAGGAAATCACCCCAAAGAGTAAGGAGACAGGCAGGTTGCAGAAGCGAGAGAGAACTGAGAACTTTTTGAGACTGAAAGCACAGGTGGGCTGAAACTTAGGAAAAGGTAGGAGGAGTAGCCCCTGATAAAATATCTGGCCGGAGATGTAAGAAACAGTATTAGAAAGCATTTATGAAGAGAATTTAAGGAGCTAGGATTTTCTCCCGAGGGCAACAGGGATCCTCCCTAAAGACTTTTAAAAAGAGTTACAGTATCAGATTTACTTTGAAACAAAGTATCTACCTGGTTGATGCGTCGAGATCCAGGAGGGCCAAAATCCGAGACCGAGGGACTAGGGGCAGAAAACTGCGGTGATCCGGAAGGAGGACGCGGGCGGGTGGCCTGCACTGGTGTAGCCAGAGCGTGCCGGGAGTGAAAACCAGACAAGTAACGGAATTACTACGGCTCCTGGAGCTTAATGACTGGAGGATAGGATGGGGAACTGACAACCAAATTGCAGCGGTGCAGTTGCTCAGATGGGAAAAGGAAATTGGGAGAGACGACGCGGACCTCCGTTTTAGGAGACATAGATCAGAACATTTTTGTGGCACCAAAGTTAAATATGCTGCAACTCAGGACAGGGTGTTCTGAAAACCGGATGATGCTCAGAGAGTGGAAGAGACCATTCAGAGCTTGCAGAGCAGAAGGCGGTTAGAACAAGCTCCCCAGGGACACACAACGAGCTTGATAATGCTTATGTTCCACTTTTCTTTATAACTGCACAGAATCACAAAATATGCTGAGGTTTCTAGGGGAGTTCATTGCTCTAGTTTTGCACACAGGGAACTGAAAATTTGGGGTAGGGACCAATTCGTGACCACTGGCGGTGCATCTTGACCTCCCCTGCAATCAACTCACTGTATCCGATTGCGGATACATGCATTATTTCTCAAATTTTTGGTAGATAACAGAAATGAGTTTTGCTTTCTAAATGTCTTTTGCTCCTTTTCTTCGTACTCTCAAAATAAAATATTACGCGACCTAGTTTCGATTTCAATAAATATAACCAGACATGAAAATATAACGACTTTTTAAAAAACCGGACAGAGAAAATGTTAGACGATATCTTCACCAATGAATATACAACTTCTTGAAATTCTCGGTACGACATAAGGAAGCCTCGGCAGATTCTGGATTTGCGATTACTAACTCTGCTCGTACGTCCCGGGTTTTCCGTCTCCGGGATGGGCCTACTCGCCTCCTCCTTCCCGGTGCCTTCTCTCCCAGCCCCCGCCCGCCTCCGACCGCACCACCTGCTCCTGGCGCCTCTCCTCCTCCCCTCTCTGCAGTCCGCGCCGGTTCTCACGCGCAGCCCGAGCCCCACCCCTGCGCTCCCGCCCCTTTCACTTCCGCGGACCTTCGAGTCGACACCGCGGGCTTCACTCCTAGCTTTCCAGCCCCTCCCGCGCTCCCGCGTTTCCCCTCCCGCCTCCCGCGCCGCGCCCCCCACGAAGTTCTCCCTCCCGTGCCGCCCCCCGCAAGGACTTTAGGGGCGGTCCCTGGCCAGCCGGCGCTGATTGGTTGCTTCCACCGCGCCCCGCCCCTGTGCACGCGCAGGAGGTGGGGCGGGGAGGGTGGGGCGCGCGCAGCGCGGCCACGCGGACCGGGCGTTCGTGACCCGCGTGCTGGCCCCGGCGTCCGGGTCCGTGTACCCGCTGGCGGGCGGTAGCAGGGTACACCGTGTTGGAGGTTCGCGTGCCGCCGGAGACCCTTTTTTGCCCAGACGGTGCTTCCCAGCGACGGCCTGCGGGGCGCCCCGCGGGGACTGGGAGCTGCCCGAGGGGCCATCGCAGTCGCCAGCCCGGTAGCCCGGATGTCGTTGCCCCCGGCCGCGGGGCCGCCGACGCGCTTCTCGGCCCCGGGAGGAGGCTCCTCTTAAAGGGACAGCGCCGTGTTTGAGCCGGAGGGGGTGGCGCGTTCTGGCCTCCGAGTGCGACCCCCGCCCTGAGGGGACTCCGCCGAGCCCCCGGCTCGGAGCCCCCTCCTTCGGGCCAGGCGCGGTTGGAGCGCGGCGCGCCCAACCGGGTGATGGCCACAGATGGCCACCCGGAGGCCAGGTTTTCCTCTGGCGCGAGCCGTGACCGGTGGCGCCGCGCGGGGCCGCGAGGCGCCGGCCTGTGATTGGCCGAGGCTGCCGTGAATGCAGGACATTGTCTGGTCTTGGCCGTCTCTGTCCCTACTCGGCCGCCCTTCCCGGATCAAAATGGTGCGGAGCTGGGGCCCTGGACGGGTCCGTCCCCACCGACTCCCGGGTGCTTTCTGCGGTGGGAACACCGTAACGGGAAAATTAACTTTTACGAGATCACGGATTCTGAGAACGGCATAAAGGTGCTTTCAAACAAAATCATTCTCAATGAGGAAATGAAATCATTGTGTTTCAAGGAAATTAAGGTTTCCTTTAAGGTGCAAATTGTTTTAAGGTAATTTTTCAGGGCCAACTGTTACCAAAAAAACGTGTTTTTTTAGTTTTTTTCAACTTTGTCTTAAAGAATCCTTGAATTAGGACCCATAATTCACCTCTATATTAAATATATATGTATATATATACATATATATAATGTCATTTATTCTATATCATCCTGTCCTTAGTCTCTGTGGGTCTTAGTTTCCATCTGTGTGAAAGGACAGCGCTGTGCTGGTAGCTTTCCAAGTTTGCGTCCATTGTTATAATAACTGATTCTGATTCTACACTTAAAATCTTGGTACATCCTTTGTATTGGATAGTAGCTCAAGGCGGTGGACTAAATGAGACTTTTTAAAGAGCCCTTGAGAAGAATATATTCTCCTCAGATTGTCTTTGAAAATATGTGGGGGTTATTTAAGTGGAGTTGTAATCTTTCGGTGTGTGATTTGGAGTAAAGGAAGATGAGAGCAGTAGAAAAATGTATGGAGATCAATCAGTTATCGTCTGTCAATGTGAAGAGGAGGGTTTTCTTTTATCCTAAAGGCGTGTTCAAGGTAATGGAATATTATAATAAGGAATAACTATCTTTCCATTTTGTTCCCAGTATCAAAGGAGTAGAAAGATGGCAAAGGAGAGAAGATACGTATGAAATAAGAGTTTCACAAATGGAAAAATGATTGGAGGGTTTTGAATACAATAGAGTTGGTATTTACTTTTTAAAAAACTGGGTAGGAAAAAATTATTACAGTTAAAAGGAGACTGTTGATACTGATAATATTTGTCGCTTCACATTTTATGCCTTCAAAATTAAGAAAACAATTGGTGATTTCATTTAATTGAGGAGTCAACAAGAATTAGAGACTGAAAAATGACAAACAAATGAAGGAAGGAAAGCATCCAGAAAAGAAGATAAATTTAGTGGACGTGATTCATGGCAAGAGAGACATGACCTCATTCCTTGTTAGAGGGATTTCCACCAAACCAGATTTGAAGTTAAATAAATTTATTTTGCAGACTTTCCTCAAAATTATACTAATTTAATATGCCTCTCGTTTGATTTTGACATGGAAAAGGGGAGAAATGCAAGGAAAAAATTTAAACATTGTTGCAGCTTCCTGAAATGATTGTTCTGGTTTGTCATCCTCACCCATCATAATGTAAGAATGAAAAAGAGAAATCATCAACAAAGATTCTAGCTATCCCTAGAAGTGAAATATCAATAGTTATGTGAATGCCTATGAGTGAAGCAAATTTCTCTCTGATGATTTAAACTACTAGCATTTAAATGCTAGTTTCTGTGATTAAACTGATTTTACTTGAAAGTTATGGATATCTGATTAAAATTTAGAGATTAAGTTGAGTGAAGTAAAAATAAGTTGTTTATAATAAACACAAGCAGCAGGAAATAGGATACTGTCTATTAGGTATGAAGTCTTGCCAAATTAGTTTGAGACTTTTCCAGCAAGTCTTTTCCTTAGGTTTTCACTTTGGTTTTCATTTCACTTTGGTAGATTATATTTCTATAGTGATATAATATTTATGGTAGACTTGGTATATGCTGAACACTCTTCTCAGTATCTTTGCTCTTCGCAAAAATCCTGGGGAGTGGGAGCAGTTAGCCCCATTTTAAAGTTACAGAGATGGAAGATCTAGAGGTTAGGTGACTTGTCCAACGACAGACAGTTACTGGGTGTAGAGCTGGGAATCAGGCCTAAAATGCTATCTGATTCTGCTCAAAGCCATGTGGCTAAACAGACCCACTAATCTCACTAAACAGACTTATTTATCTCTCTGGGTATGATTAATAATCCATTTTTGATCCGATCTTTTTGACAGTTACTCATTTAAATATGTTTGCATTAGCTCTTTTCATTCATTTAGATTTCAAGATACCATGTGGATACAAGTTTGCCATCTGTATTTATTTTGCTACAGAAGTCAAACATCCCTTTACATGGACAGTAGCACTTGGGAAAATCTTCTCACCCTCTGCTCTTCAGTCTATTTATCTTCCCCGTTCTTTTTTCAGATGCATTGCTTCTTAGGATTCCTATGTATCTATTGATGAGGCTTGCTGCGTCTCACTTGTATCAGACCCCAAAAAAGTGCTGGCATAATCAGTACCTGGCTAATTGTTTACAATTCACCCAGTCCTTCAGAAAATGGAGAAGGGAGAAGGAAGGAATGCAAGGCAGAAATTTGGGGGTTCAGTTGCAGCACCAAGCTGGGAGAAAGGACTGTATCTTTAAAACCTCTCCCCAACCCCTCCCCTTTCTGTTGGCTTCCTGCTTGGGTCTGTACCTTTGGCTGAAAAGTCCATGTCCCTAATGCCAGTCAGGAGGAAAAGCTTGCTAACCCTCACATTTACTAAAGTCTCCTTAGGCTCAACTTTTATACCATAGCCACTAGGGCATTCCTCTATAGCTCTGCCAAAGACAGGAAAAGAAGGCAGTCTCACATCAATGCTCATCCTTGTTTGCTTTGCCTGTATCAGGAGGGTTAAAAAAAATTAGAAATAAAATTATTCTGGAGATCATTTGTGACTCATTAATCCATGTGATTCTGATGCTCATTATTACTGAAAATTGAGTTGACTAAGTCTGTTTAACTTTTGTGATTAAGGATCAGCATTAGGATTTGATGTTCTGGGAGCTGAGAGGTATAAAACGATTGTTAGCAACCATCCTCCCACTCTCACCTGCAGCCAGAATCTACTGCTCTTTGTCCTTGCCCAAAAAGCAGTTCTCCCGTGAAACACTGGCAAGGCAACCCATAGAGCAGCCTGCAGAACAGGACAGCATCCGTCAAGCCTGACCCCCTGGGTCCCACAGAGCCACCTGTGGGTAAAAAGGTAGAACTGAACTTACTGCCTTATACTCAAGATAGCAAGAGGCGCAAGGGGGACACTTCTGCAGGCACTAACTAAATTTGCTATTTCAAAAACCAGATATTAACCCATCTCAGAAATGTGTCCAAACGTGCTCAGTCTAATAACAAGCTCCTAGTCTTAACTATCTTTATTCTACTACTATTTACTGCTCATCAGGTGGCCACCCTTTCTTCCTGGGCTCCAGCCCACAACCAGATTCTGGGGAGTGTTGTTAGCTCACTTTAAACCTTCAACCTATGGGTGGTCATGGCATCCTACAGTTGCTGGTCCCCAGAAGCCTTCCCTTGCTGATTCCTTTCACTCTGCCCACATTTCTAAGAAGTCTTCAAAATGTCCAAATGTGACTTTCATTTCCTCCTCTGATCTTATCTGACTCAACTTCATCTTGAGCAGGGCCTGTCCCACACTTTTAGTTATTTAACCTGTGTTCTCTCCTGTATCCTTGTTCTGTCAACCATCAAACTACCCTTCCCCGCCCACCACGCTTTGACTCTCAAGTGTACTGTTCTTTTGGTTAAAAATACTCTATGAAACTTTCTTGGGCTGCTTCTACACAGGCTGCCTCAGTAACTGCATTCACCACATTGTATTTGAATTGCTGATTTGCCTTTCCAAAGATAGAAGTTCCTTGAGGTCACAGATCGTACGTTCTTCATCTGTACATCTGGTTGCTTCCCATAGCACCTCACACACGGAAGAACATCAGGAAACAATAACTTAATAATTATTGAAAACCTCTTTTGTTTCCTTTATTGATTCATTTTCTGGGTCAACTTTCTAGTTTTATAAAACCTCATCAAACTGAAGTCTAATGTGTTGTTCCATGCTTGTCAGTTTTTATGGAGATAAAACTACATCCTTTAATATTTTTATGATAGTGTGCTCTTAGCATACTGTATATAACAGACAGGCATTCAACGTTGAATAAATTAGTATTTACAATCAAAGCATTTAAATTTTATGGTAATTTGATCTATTTATTAGTGGTGAAGTTTTTTTTGTATAGCAAGTAATCATTCTTGAAGTGATTTCAGAAATATTACTTTTCCTTATGTTAGAATTGCCTTAAGAAAAGTAATTCTGTGTTGTACGCTACCACATTATAAGTCAATTTTGCTGAGAACTACCATTTCACTCTCTTTTGCCTGTAAATATAAAAATAAAGACAACGATTTAACAGTCATATTTTTCTTCAGGCAGTTCCACCGTCTGTGTGTTTTCAGCAGTTAGGGAAGGGGGAGGACAAGCTTCTCCTCTGTCCCTCCATGTGTTTCTCCAGCTCTAGCAGAGACGTTTTCTGTAATTGGTTTTCCACGTTTGCCAAGTGTCTGTTTCCTCTTAACATTCAACATGTTTAACAGAAGTCTTGTAATAGTTTCAAAAATAGTAAAACCAATCCTGAGCATAAAAATGATACATACACAACACACTTGCTTTTTGTTGTGGCTTTGGTTTTGTTAAGGTCTTTTAACTAATTTCTAGTGTCAAATCATGTGGTGAAAATAAAGATTTTCTTCAGAGTGATAAAGCCCACTGAAGAAATGTAATCAATCCCTTGTGCAAAGGCAAGTTATCTGCATGGAGGCCATCAGGATAGCATGGCCATTTCAGTGTCCAGCACTCGGTATCAGTGATGCTAAGTGGGAGATTATGGTAAATTTCATGCTGTAGCTTCAGAAGCAATGCTAAAGACTTGGGAAAAAATTGGTAAGAGTGTTCTTTACTTAAAGCAATCCGTTTCTCATATTGTCAATGTTAACATAAAAAAAGCAAAGCCAACATTTTATCCCACCTACAAACATGCCTAAGAAGAAGCTTAAAGTGTCCCAACAGTAATCTACTTTAATAATTAGATGGTTGACAAGTAAAAATAAAAGAATTGGTTGCTCTCAAATTATTGCTTAATTTAAACAGCTACACTATTACTGTTATTAAAGTGGCTTTACACATCCTGGGATATCTAAAGTTAAGAAGAACTTTAAAATCCCAGACAGAAATCAGAAGCAGCTGACAAGCAGGTACCTGTGGAGCTGATAACAAAAATCTCTAAGATTTCATGCAAGAAATTTAGCCATTTCTTCATCAAATTGGAATTCAAAAGATAAGACCTTGGCAATAAAAATAAGTAACCTTGGTGGAAGGATGTTGTCCCCTGAGTCACTGTTTGAATGAACCTCCCAGAATAGAGCTGGCAGGATCCTCTCCTCTGATTCACACCCAAGTTTGGGAAACCTGCTTTGTCCTTTCCCCAAATCCAGCCCTTGCTCCCTCCTAAAGTCACCCACTTTCCCAGAGGACCTGGATGGGTGTAAGCGAAAAGTCTTGTTATTCCCATGTGTTTTCAGTCCCAGGAGCATCAAGACTGAGTTGACGTATCTGCCTCAAGCTATCCCTGAACTTTCAGAATCTGAGTATGTAGAATCTTGCATTTTAATTAAACAAGGCAGTCCGGGGACCCAGGGAACACCTTGCTGAGAGTACTCCCAAATGAAGGTGAAACAAGAGCTCCCACAGCTGGGGAAATGAGAACCTCCTTATTTATTGCATATGCCATTTTAGCATGTGCTTTTGGGGAGTGAAAAGGCTTGGTAGGGAATAAGGAGTACATACCACGCACAGAAGGACCAATACTTGTAGTTCAAATTTCATGAAGATTATCATCTATCTTCAAGGTGAAAAAGGACAAAATTGTGGGAGCAATTGTCATTCAGTAGAGAGGTATTACATTTAAGTCTTTATTCATTTCTTTGGGCTGCATGACTTATATGATAGAATTTCACTCTTTCACTTTTGGAAGCTAGAAGTCCAGGTTTCAGAGAGTCCTGTTCCTGCTGACATCTCAGAGAACCCTTACTTCTTCCTAGCTTCTATCGCTCCCAGACACCCTCAACCTGTGGTGCTGTGTCCCAATCTCCACTTGGTGGTCATGGCACACTCCCTGGGTGTCTGCCTTCTTTTGGGGACACCAATTATATTGGATTGGATTTTTCTTTATGAGGCTTGGTCTCACTATGTTGCCCCGGGAACCGCAGACTTAACGTTGCCCAGGGTACCACAGACTCAAGTGATTCCCAGCCTCAGCCTCCCAGGTAGCTGGGATTACAGGCACGCGCCACCACGCCCTGTCATTTTTTGAGACTAGGTCTCACTGTGTTGCCCTGGTCTGGTCTTGAACCTGCAGACTCAAGTGATTCCCAGTCCCAGCCTCCCTCCATAGGCTGGGATTAAAGGCATGAGCCACCATGCCTGGTCTTTATATTGGATTGGATTGAGGCTCCTCCACTTTATTCTTATCTGCAATGATATTATCTGCAAATAAGGGTTTGCAGGGGTCCTACCATGAGAACGGCTTGGTCTCTGGAGGACATCAGGGTCAGTGGAAGGTGTACAACAAGGGAAGAGCTCTTGGGGCCTTTCCAGTCAGATTCTTTGTCACCTCTCATTCCCACTGTGACCTTGGGTCTGTATTTGTAACAGTTCTTACATGATTCTGACACAGACAGAAAGCCTTACTAATAGTCCTCCACTACTGGCAGTAGGGTCTTGTGAGGTACCTAGCGTTTCTTGTCTGTGTTCTACCCTATACTTAGTGTACCCCCAAGCGTACTTGCAGACAGGTAACTGGGGGACAGGCAAGTGGGTGAAAACAACTAGGGTTTGTTATAAGGGTACAGTGACAGGTGACAAGGGCTCTGAACAGTGTATAACACATGTTTCAGATTAGAAGTGTTTCATTCATACATCGTATATTTAAATGCTAAGTAGATGTAGGATACTGTGTTCAGTGCTTTGGAATTTGGGGGTTTTGCTAATAGTAAAAAAAAAATCATAATTTAAGAAATTAGTGGGAATGCAATTTTTAAATTTTATTACCTTTTTTTGTGGACACTTTAAAAATGCCACCATAAAAGCAAGGACCAAATAATTTTATTGTATTTTTACTCCAATTTGTATTTGTTCATTTTTGAAGTTTATACCAAAAGGTAGAAAAGATGACAATGAAAAGTAAATGTTTCCTCCCCAGAAGCAGCTATTATTGAGATTAACCACTTAACACCAAAAAAGTAGAATATAATCCTGGGGGGGGGGGGCGGGGAGGGAACAGGAACTATTAGGAAAAAATAGGTGTATATATTTTTTTCTTTCTTTATCGGTTTTTATGATTGAAGGAAGCATGCAGTAAATATATCAGAGAACAAGGCAGTGAAAAGATCACCCCTTGCTCTCTTGACTATTACTTCCCTTTGAAAACTGGATCTGAAATTGGGACACCGAATAGAAGTCCAGGTAAATGAATTGGAAGAGTCAATGAAGTTAAAGTAGGGGTCTTAAGTGTTCCAAAAACATACTTAAGTAATTACAGTCACATGGAATAGAAAGATGGACATGACTTGTTTGGACTGAGTGGTCAGAGGATAGAACAGTAGGACATCCAAATCTGAAAGGGACCTGAAAAGCAGAATCTGACAATAGAATCTGGAGGGAAAAAAACAACCTGGACGAATATGTGTGAGAACACACAAGAGATTGTGTGTGTGTGTGTGTGTATGTGGAAGAGAAAGAAAGATGAAGGAGCTGAGAGGAGAGCAATTTTTAATTTTTTGTTGCACTATCTGCTCACACAAAGAAACCAACAAAAATTGTCATTTGCCTGCTTCCTTCTTCTTCAGGTATATGGGCATGACTCAGAACTGAAAAAGCAATTGAGCTGTAATAAGTTATTGGGGCTTTGCCCATGGCCCTCTAGTCAGGAGGTCTGGCGGAAAGCATGACTCTCAATATATTTTTAATTGAGGTATAATTTATGTATAATGCTATATTAGTCTCATATGTACAACATAATTCAATATTAGTTTATATTGCAAAATGTGCAACTGAAAATCTATCACCATGCACAGCTACAATTTTTTTCTTGCAATGAAAAGTTTTAATTTCTCAGTAACTTACAAATATACAAGACAGTATTATAAATGTAGTCACCAGGCTGTACATTACAATTCCAAAGACATATATCTTATAACTGAATGTTTGCACCATTCAGCAATGTCATGCTTTTGTCCACTCAACCTCCCACTTATGACAATCACCTGTACATGTGAATTTGCTGTTTTGTTTGTTGGTTTTTGGACTCTACCTATTGTGGCATCATAGAGTACCTGTCTTCCCCATCTGACTTACATAATTTCATGCTCTTAAGGTCTAATCCACATTGTAAATGGCAACATTTTTTAATGACTTTTTAAATTTTTCAATGACTGAATAATATTTCATTATATAATAATAACGCTCTGTTATATATAATATATAATATTCCATTATATATACGTAAATGCACCACATTTTTAAATTCCCTTTTGCATTATTTTTAGTGAGATAATATTGTTTTACAACATTGTATGATTTGAAGGTATAAATTCACACTTCCCTTATACCACAAACTACAAAAGTGCCCATCACTCTCCACTAGCCATTAGTTATCTTCCCACCTTTAATCTCCATATCCCACATTCTCACTCTGGTGTCCTCAGTTTTTTTTTTTTTTTTTTTTTTTTTTTTTTTTTTTTTTTTTTTTTTTTTTGGTGGCCTCAATTCTATATTTATATTTCCAGGGCTTATTTGGTTTGGGTTTTTTTGTTTGTTTGTTTTATTTCTTTTTTATTCACATATGAGTTAAATAATCTTGTATGTTTTTCTTGTTCTGACTTATTTCATTTAGTGTAATCCCTTCCACTTTCATCCATACTGTCTCAAATGCCAAGTTTCATCTTTTTTTATAGCTAAGTAGTATTCCACATTTTCTTTATGTACTCATGTGTTGAACATTTAGGTTGTTTACAATACTTGGCTTTGTAAATAATGTAGTAGTCAATATAGGAGAGCATATATTCCATTGAATTGATGTTTTTAACCTTTTTATATAACTGGGAGAGGAATTACTGGATCATATGATAGATCTATTTTTAGTGTTTTTAAAAACATTAAAAGTCCATTACTGTTTCCCATAGAAACTGGACTATGCATTTCCACAAATAGTGTACAAGAGTTTCTTTTTATGCACATCCTGGGAACACTTGTTATTTCTGTGTTTGTTTTGTTTCATTTTGTTTTTTCAATCAAGGTAAATTTCATGGGGAAGAATCGGGTATAGATTGGAGAAGGTGGGGGCACGGATGAAAGAATTCACCAGAAATGGTGTAGAACAGAACAGGCAGACTGAAATACACTGCTGAGAAAAGCAGTGGGCAAGATAGGAGAGGTTTGTGTGTGGAGGGGAAGCGGGGTCGTTTTCACAGGTTTTTAAGGTGGTATATCATAGTTTTGATTTACATTTCTCTGATGACACATGTTGATGAACCTTTTTTCATTGTGTCTATTAGATATCTGCAAGTCTTCTTTGGAGAAGTATCTATTTAGGTCTTCTGCCTATTTTTTTTCTTGGGCTATTTCTTTTTTTTTTTTTTAATTGCATGAGTTCTTTGTAGATCTTGGCAATTAACTGTTGGTTAGATGTCTGATTTTGCAAATATTGTCTCCCATTTGGTAGGGAGTGTCTTTTTGTTTTAATAGTAGTTTCTTTTGCTATACAGAAACTATTTAGTTTCATGTAGCCCCATTTATTTATTTTTGGTTCTGTTTCCCTTGCTGTACTGAGGTATTGTTTCTAAAATATTCTTAGCCAGGCACAGTGGTGTGTGCCTGTAAGCGACAGCCTATGGAGTCACGGCTGGGACTAGGCTGGGACTAGACCCACCCGGAGCAACATAGCGAGACCTAGTCCCCAAAAATTAGCTGGGCATGGTGGCATGTGCCTGTAATCCCAGCTACCTGGGAAGCTGAGGCTGTGGATCCCTTGAGTTCGTGGAACCACCGGAAATGTGAGCTTGTGGTTCCACGGGCAAATATAACAAGACCTAGTCTCAAAAAAAAAAAAAAATTCTTAGTGAAGTTTTTAGACTTTCTACGATATTATCATGTCAGGTGAAAATAATGATAGTTTTACTTCTTTCCCAACTTGCGTTCTTTTTATATTTATTTATTTATTTTAGAGACTCAGTCTCGCTATGTTCCCTGCGGACTCAAGTACTTGATCCCTAGCCTCAGTCGCCCAGATAGCTGTGATTACAGGAGTGGGCCACCACGCCCGGTTCCAACTTGAATTCCTTTTGTATCTTTTTCTAGCCTAATTACCCTAGCTAGAACTTCCAATACTAGGTTGTATAGTATTGGTGAAACTGGATATCCCTGTATTGTACCTGATCTTAGACGGAAAATACTCAAATTTTCACCATTGAGTATGATATTTGTTGTGTGTTTGTCATGTCAGGCTTCTATTATGTTGATCAGTGTTCCTTCGTCACCCTTTTTGATCTTTTCTGCTTCCATGCCTTTCTATGGAATTTTTAATCTCATCTACTAAGTTTCATACATCTGGATTTCTGTTATTTTTTATTTAAATCTTTAATTTCTATAATTAATTTTATTTATGAGGTCATCCATCTGTTTCTATGAACGTTGTTGTATCTGCTTGATGATCTTTCTGAGTTCTTATTTATCACTTCCACTTGCCGTCTGCATTTTCTTCCATCTACTTGATTTTCTTTATTTTGAACTCTTTCTGATAAGGAAGTAAAATATTCCGTGTCTTTGTGGTTCAGTCTGGGAGAGTTGTTCTCTCCTTGTGGTGTCATATTCCTTCAAGGTCTCAATGTACCCTGTGTTATAATTTTTTGTCTACTCATTTTGCTTCATTAGCATCCCATGGTTTTCAAAAATATCCTTAGCAATAGCTTGGAAAGTTGAGCTACTTCTATTTTTTCAGCAGATGGCACTGTGGTTTTATTTCATTTTAATTTTTGGCCTTTGATGGCTTCCATCTGCCACAAAACCTGATCTTGCAGCTGCTGAGTCAGACAGTGGTTCAGTTGCTGCTGTGAATGTGCTATGTGGGGATGACTGGCTCATGCTTGTGATATTTATGTCTCTGCCTGAGGTCCCAAACTCAAGACACAGTGGTCCTCTTGCTCTCTGAGTGCTTCAAAAGGTCATTACCACTCCCAAGGGGTGGGGAAGGGTGCAACCCATACTCTGTTTTTAGCAGGGTTTGTACCTGGCCTTGGAGGATCTCTCCAGTTCCTACACACTTAATGCCCCCTCAGTCAAAGGTTTGTGAGCCCACATTGCTCAGCTCTCCCCTGTTTAGTGCCTTCAGGATTTCCTTTCAACCACCTGTATCAGTGAAGTATGTTTCCCTTCTCTGCCTCCTTTTCTGTAATCTTGAGTTCTTCACAACTTGTCCACAATTGATATCCAAGGGAAGTTCCAGTTTCATCTCCAGCCATGGGTTTCTGTGGGTATTGTCTGTTTGCTTAGCTGTTTGGTGATGGTTTGGGGAGCAAAACAAGGAACCTCCTCTGTTGTCATCTTCATCCTTCCAATATCTGCACTACATTTTCTTTATTCTTCTGTCGGTGGACACTTAGTTTACTTTCAAGTCTTAGCTATTATAAATAACACTGCCACGAATGAACCTCAATCTTTACATTTTTCATAGGATCTTTATTAGCATTACTCATTTTTATAGGAAAGTTTCATATACCACTTACCTACCCCATCTCTCTTATTAATATTGCACAAACTACTGAAAATGGAACTACCATTCAATTGAGCAGTCCCACTTGCGGGAATCTACCCGAAGGACACCAAAATACTCATTCCAAAAGACACCTGTCCTCAGATGTCTATCACAATACTATTTACAATAGCCAGGATATGTAAACAAACCAAATGCTCCAAACTGATGAATGGTTGAAAAAGATGTGGTATATTTACATGATGGAATATTATTCTGCAATCAAAAAGACAAACATGTCATTTACAGCAACATGGATGAAGCTACAAGAAATTATGTTAGTGGAAATAAGTCAGAAAGAAAAAGAGAAATACTGGATGATCTCATTTATCTGGTACATTTGTAAAAACATGGATGAACCTAGAGAGAATCAGGTTAGCAGAAATAAGCCAGAAAGAAAAAAAGACAGGAACCATATGGTCTCACCTATAGATGGGATATAAGAATAGCGAACAAAAGGCCAAGAAAAAGTCAAAACAAGCTAACACAACTGAGACAAGATGCTAGGAAGGGGGAGAGAGGAGAAACCAGGGAAGTGGGGAACACAAAATGATCAAGATGAAGATTCATGGATTATAAAGTGGAGAGAGAACCCTGAGGAATACAATATGTAAACAACAGAATAATTATTAAAAAACAAGCAAACAAAAAACCCCCATTACCTTAGTGTGAAATTTGTCACAAGTGGTATGTAGCACATTATTATTAGTATTAAGGACAATAGTTTCTTTTGGGATTCTTTGTGTTTGTGCATTCTATGGTTTTTGACAGAAGTATAATAACATTTATCTGCAATTACAGTATCATACAGAATAACTTCACTTCCCTAAAATCTTCTGTGTTCCACCTCTGGCAACCCTTGTGTTCCACCTCTGGCAACCCTTTTTCCATTGTCTCTATATATTTGCCTTTTCTAGAATGCAATGTGCTTGGAAAGATTGTAATCTTTCACTTAGCTAAATACTTGTGAGTTCTTTCATGTCTTTTCATAATGTAAGAGTGCACTTCCTTTTTAGATAGCTGTTGTCTGTATGTAGCAGTTTATTTATTTTTTAATCTGGTGAAAGATCTCTTCATTAGCTCTTCCTTTTTGCAATTATGAACAAAGTTACTACAGACATATATGTGCACATAAGTTAATTTAAATGAGTACTAATAGGTGTTAATGCAGGATCATATAAGAGTATGTGTAAACTTTATACTTTTCCTTCAAGAAAGATTCCCCTTAATGCAAAATTTTGAACACAGCCTGACATTTTATCTTAAAATACATTGTTTCAGGCAATGTCTTATTGATATGAGTTTGTCAGTTTGAGAAGCTATATTTGATATTGCAACGCAAAGCTAAAAACTTTACTCTCCAGTATATTGTTTTTAGGCATTTGTATTTTTAAAATACTTTGATTTTAAGAGTACTTTAAGGTTCACATCAAAATTGAAGTTCCAGTATAGCCTTGGCCCCCACATTTGTCTTTTTATTAATACTGTTACTTATGAAAGTATAGTTAGATATGAATTTGTTAGTATGTTTATTCTTAAAATATTTACTTCAAAAGTAGTAGATCACAGAAACAAATACAAGCAGTACAGAATTGTGTGACACAAATATTATTTATTTCTCATACTCCCCAGCACCTGCCTGCTCACCATGCAGCTCAATATGTGTATTTGTGCATGCCTTTTTTCTGTGCTTTGAAAATGTTTGCATTGAAGCAGATAATTTCCTTTTTATATCATTTTTATAAAAATGGGGTTGTGTCATAAAATATTGTTCTGCAACATATTTTTTTCTTTAAACACATTTGATCCTTGAACAATGCAAAGGTTAGGGGCACCTATGCACAGACCCTGTGCAGAGGAAAATTGAAAATCTGAGTATAACTTTTTATTCCCCACACTTTTAGCATGCCATTTACCAGAAGCCTTACCATTAACATAGTCAATTGACACATATTTTGTATATTGTTTGTGTCATTTATTATAAGAAAGTGAGCTAGAAAAAAGAAAATGTTACTAAGAAAAGTACAAGAAAGACAATATACGTATACAGTACTGCTCTGTATGGATTCCAAAAGCTCACTCATCTATCTCTTTAGGAGCTGAATTGTCAGTCAGTACCCACACATCAATCATGTCTATGATACATATCAAGCAATTCAACTCTTGTACTGTCATGACTTTTCACTGTTTCTTGGGAGCATTTCTAACGGCACTAGGGGCACTTCATGTGTCACATAGCGTTATTCAAAGTTTATGGTATTGCACTAGAGACAATGAAAAAATGCACAAGAACCTCAAGAGATCACTTTTTACTGCCATACGCAATTTTCTGCAGAGACCAACTGCTCACACAGAGATGATTACCATCACATGGCATTTTAAGCAGTTACTTGCAACACTTGTGCTCAGCACAAAGGCAACAAGGGGTGGCTATGAAATGATAGAGTAGTGTAGTATGTTCTGCATATTATTAAGCAGTTATGCTTTAATATTGCATCTCTCTATATATTTACATTTCTCTTGACTGAATGCTGTCATGTATGGTCTATAAGTGCTTAATATATTTTGATAGATTTTAACTTTTAATAATAAATTTGTATATTTTATAGTGGTAAATACATAAATATCTTTTCTTACACCCATCATAAATATGTCTTATACATTCATGACATACTTAACTTTTCTTAATTTTTTAATCTAGGCTCCATGGTTCATCTATTTTTTTCAAATTGTTATAATTTGCCCAAATTTTTCCAATTTATTTTTTAAACCCACAAATAAGTTAATCCACCTAGTTCAAATGGTGCTTTTCAGTTTAGTGCATTAAAAAAAAGTGCATTTTGTTTTGCTTTTCCCCCATTATGCCTTCCTCCCCACTGTGAAAAACTAACATGTTTTTGTATGACTGCATAGTATTTCATAATCTATCCATTCCCTACCATGCTAATATAAGTAATTTTGCTACTGTGAGCCATGTTAAAAAGGCATTGATTTAATTTATTTGTACTAAAACATCGCTAAAATAGAGGTAAAAGTGTAGAACTGTGATCGACTTACTTTATATTTACACACACATTAATGTATTAAAATTGCCTGTTTATATTCCCTTAACATTAACAAGAAAATCCTTAATCCTGAATATTGTCATTTAATTTCTGCCCATTTGTAAAATAAAACTAGTATATATTTACTTCAGCCTATATTTTTCTGACCTTGAGTATCTTCATGTGTTTGGAAATTATTTGTATTTCTTCTTTTATGGATTTCCTGTTTATGCCCTTTGTTTATTTTTTCTTTTACACAAAATTTTTAATTCAACAAATGATCTGCTATTGTATTTTATAATATGATATTGTTATTAAAACTTTGGTATAATGTGTATTTAATTAAAAATAGAAATTCTCCACCAGAAATCAATTATCACAATCAAAAGTTTGCGATGAATTTTTCGACATAATTTTCTGTACTATGCACCTACATCACATATATACATGTGCATGTAGGTATTTAGATACGATCATACATGTTTTTCAGCATCACATTTTTTAAAAAGATTTTTGAATACCAATTTACATTACATATTACATAAATGTTTTACTTAATATGCTTGATATGCGGAATCCTGACTTTTTCAAACCATTGGTTACTATCCCATGATTTTTTTCCTTATTCTATTTAGTTAACACATGTATACTGCTTGCTATATATCAGGTATGCTTTAGTGCTTTATAAATATTTTCCCACTTCATACTGTATCAATCCCACGAAATAGGTACTAGTATTCCCATTTTATGAAGTAAACTGAGGTATAAAAAATTGCTTACTATCACACTGCCAGTCAACTGTGGAATAAATTCAAGTTTATTCATTGATAAACTAAAGTGGCTTTTAATATTAATTTTGTGCTACTTCCCATAGTGCTGCATTAAACATCCCAGGGGAATGAAGCAGAGAGGGCTGAGAGAGTTGGAAGGAAATACCTCTAAGAGAGGCAGGAGAAAGAAGAGTAAAAGATCTACCAGCATTTCTGTGATAGAGAGAACCAAGCATGGGACCAATAAAGTGCAGTATGTCAAGTAAGGCAACAAAATCCTTCAGGGCAGGATTGCTATGTAGAAGATGATTATTAAGTCACAAACACAGAATCTGAAAGTCATTTTCCAATAATTTAGATACTAAATATGAAAGAATATCACAATATGTGATCAAGTTACACATATTAATGTATTTTCTTTACCAGCAAATACTCAGTATATGCTGAATGTTCGTTCATATTCAATCAAATAGATTGAGGGAACATTGCTGTTTATTGACATTTTATAGCTATAAGAAGAGAGGGCTATTATAGAACAGTTGTATGGAAAAGAAAAGCTTTTGAAAAATAAAAATAGTTGATAAACAATGAAAATAAAAATCATTAGATTTTATTTTATATTTGTAAAATGTCTTAAGATTTGATCAAATATGAAAACATATCTAAGATTGATTTTAGATTTTGAAAATATACACAACTCCTCGAAACAGAGGTGTTTCCAGAGTGGATGTCATGACTTCTGAAGTCTTTAAAAGTCCTTGGTGAACCCCAAAGATCACAAAAAAAAAAGAAAAAAGAAAAGTCCTTGCTGTATATAGATGCATTTTGTTCCTCAATATCTAATAATGTGACAAATTAAATGTTACAAACTAAGCTAAATCTTAATGCAATTTTTAACATCCCCAATATAATTTTCAGGATCTTAAAAGGTTGTGCTAGCATAGAACAATACAAACAAAAGTGTCAGAGACAGATCCAAAGAGGCATAATTTTTAAAAATTTTAATTTTGGAGCTACATTTTTGTTCTGCCATATATGGACATGTTCCACTCAACTTCCACCAACAGATGATTGGATAAAGAAATTGTGGGATATATATTCAACGGCTGTTAAATGTGTGAAATGAGGCAAACAATTTTTTGTTTGAAATAAAGCACATAGTACAATGAAAAGATGCAAGGCTTAATAAATGAGCCACAGTCACCAACGAAGGGGAGCTGCAGGCAGAGGGCTGGCTTTCACCTCAACTCTCAGCACTGAACAGCCAGGTGTCCAATCTCTGGCCTTCCTCACAAAGGGGCCGAATGTTGACAGGGCACGTGGACATCAAGGAGGGGCAAAAGTAGGACTGAGAACTCGGGCGATTACGAGGGGGGAACTGACAGGACAGGAGATGGCTGTTTTTTATTGTTAATTGGCAATACTATTCAGCTTTTAAAAGACATAATTTTACTTAATGTTTAATAACTATTTTTCTATTAAATTAAAAAAATCAGAACTAGGTTGGTGACATGTAGTATCAGATAATCAGATTAATCATGCAGCACTAGTCACACTAGCCAAAAGGTAGAAACAGGTCAAAGAGCCCATCAAATAAACAAATTGCAGTGCACAGAGGCAATATAAAATATTTATCAATATTTTGATAAATTTTGAAAAATAAGTGGGAATGAAGTCCTGAGATACTCTAGAGCATAGATGAACCTCAAAAACATGCCAAATGCAAAAAGTCAGACACACAAGGCTATCTGTTGTCTGACTTCACTTATATGATGCATAAAGATTTGGAGAATCCAGAGCTGAACACAGATCAGCGGTTACCAGGGGCTGCATGGAGGGAGTAATAGGAAGTGACTGCTGAGTAACTGCGTGGTCTTCTTTGGAGTGATGAAATGTTTTGAAACTAGGTAGAGAGGGTGCTTGCACAGATTGTGAAAGTATTAAATGTCACCGAATAGCTCACTTTTAAATGGTTATTGAATGTCACTTGTTTTAAAAAATGTATTCAAATGGAGAAAGGAGTGCAGCTAAGAACTAGGAAGTTCTGTGGTGTGGTATGTGTCTTCAGGAATTTCATGATGCAGAGATGGGGTTGCTATGTGATAGGAACACATGCCTTGGACCAGGCAACATCATGGAGACAAAAGGGTGTCGTCAGCCTTGGGACGTCCTGGAGCTCTGAAGGCAGACACATGGGTTCCAGTGCATCTTGATGAAAAATAGTGAGACATTGAAAATTAGGAAAAGGACTACTCCACATACTGAGCTACATTTTGTAGGCACAGATGAAAATGAAGAATATTAAGGCGGTATCTTTAAAATCTCTTTCACCCAGCTTGTTCCTGTCATGCGCCTAGGGCTTCCCTTTTTCTTTTTCTTTTTTTCTAATTTTTAATTTATTCATATATAAATTTCACAACATTGTGATCCCAGGGGTTTACCCCCCTTTCCCTTCCCCCCTTTCCCTCCTGCTCAAAGTTGTGCACTTCAGTTTGGTGCTTAGCTTGTTTTGACTTTTCCTCAAATCTTTTGTTTATTTTTTCACTATATCATATATATTAGTGAAACCATTTGGTTTCTGTCTTTTTCTTTATGACTTGTTTCTGCTAATATGATTTCTTCTAAGTACATCCATGTTGTTATAAAATCATTGAATTTGTCATTTTTAATTGATGAGTAATAGTCCATTGTGTATATATACCACATTTTTTTTTCATCCAGTCATCTGTTTTGGGGCATTTAGGTTGCTTCCATTACCTTGAATTATAAATAGTGCTGCAGTAAACATCCGAGCACAGGTGTCCCTTTGTACCCACATTGAGGTCTCTTTTGGGTAGATTCCCAAGAGAGCAATTGCTGGGTCAAATGGTAGTTCCATTTTCATTAACTGAGGGTCCTCCACACAGCTTTCCATAGTGGTTGGACTAGTTTACATTCCCACCAGTAGTGTAGTAGTGTTCCTTTCTCTCCGCATCCTCGCCAGCAATTCTTGTTGCCTGTTCGTTGGATGTGGGCCATTCTTACTGGTGTAAGGTGGTATATCATTGTGGTTTTGATTTGCATTTCCCTTATTACTAGCGAAGTTGAGCAGTTTTTCATGTGCCTGTTGGCCATTTGGTATTTTCTCTTTGGAGAAGTGTCTTTTTTTCTTCTCCCATTTTTTGATTGGGCTTTTTGATTTGCTTTTGTTTAGTTGTGTGAGTTCTTGTGGATCTTCGTTATTAATCCCTTGTCACTCATGTGGAGGGCAAAAATTTTTTCCCATTTGGTTGGGCATCTTTTAGTTTTTTCTTTTGTCTCTTTTTGCTATACAGAAGCTTTTTAGTTTGATGTAGCCCCATCTGTTTATGTTTTCCTTCATTTTATTTTGCCTTCTGTAGATGTTTCTAGAAAGGGATTTCTGAACTGTAATTCATGGGGAGTTTTGCCCAATGTATGAGTTTTCCTCTGTGTATGCTATGGGTTCAGGTCTGACCTCTAAGTCTCTTAAAAATATGGAACGCTTCATGAGTTTGTGTGTCATTCTTGCGCAGGGGCCATGCTAATCTTCTCTGTATCGTTCCAATTTTAGTATATGTGTTGCCAAAGCAAACATGCTTCCCTTTTTCATTCATATTCCAGTCACATTTATGAGTTCAGTTCTATAGTCTCCTATCCCCCCTTCAAGTTTAGTGACATTCTAACCCCAGTTCAGAAGATTGGGACCTTAAATGGTGATAGAATCTTTACAAAGTTAATCCAGTGAAGATGCAGTTATTAGGATAGGCCCTACCAACTCTGCTGACAAGTTGGTTTGAACTGCTGGCCTCCAGAGTCCAAAAAAAATACATTTCAGTTGTTTAAATGACTCAGCTTATATTAATTTATTATGGGCAATAAATGAATACAATTTTGTATTCATTACTTTCCACCCATAGAATACGCATTGTCTGTGTAAAGATGTTGCCTGTCCTGTAGCAGTCACTCTGAATTCTAAGTTTCATGGTCTTTTTAGATTGTGTAGTTCTGTAAGGACATGTCCCAGGGATTGATAACTTGAGGCCATTGTCCCCAAGCAAAAACATAATGGCAGCCTTTATTAAATCCTTTGAAGTGGTGGAAGTCAGTGAGTTAACAGAAATTGCCGTGTGCTTGAGGGAAAGGTATAAAATGAAGCTTGGAGACCTTGTACCTCGGTTGTTCCCAAGTCATGCACAAGCACACATGGAAGATATGGTGGAGCCACTTGTGTGGCCAAGCACCATGTACTCATGAATGTGAGTTCTGTGTTGCTGCAGCAGCAGCAGTTGCTGCTCCAGGGGCCTGGAATGTGGCTACTTTAATGTAAAATTAATTGTCAAATCTAAGACTGCCATGACCTGCTCTCTAGTGACTAGCGACTATCTCCCCCTTCCAGCTAGTTGTCTTCATTCTCATCCTCAATGCTCTGGATCGTTAGCAACATTTCAATTATGACAAATGACTTCAGTATTTGACTTTGACTTTGAAAATGCAACCTTGGTCAGCTTGCACCTACCTCTTAATTTGTTGTTAATTGCATAACAGGAAGCACCTCATTTCTAGAATCTGTGTCTTGTCATCATCATAATTATCATGAGATCACACTGGTGTACTCTTGACACCTGGTTCAATTTTAAATTGAATTTTGGGCATATCGACATTAAAATTGTATATCAATAATTCCGTGTTATATCTATTATTTTTCACAAAATTGTGTAAAAGTACCTCCTATTCTGAATAGTACCTTGACTGCAAGTTATTTCAAGCAGGAAGATATAAAGCTAATATGCCTAAAGGTTGACTTTGCCTCTCAGGCTGAGCAGTGAAGCAGCTCTTATCTCCTCTTCCATAAACCAGGCTTTGATGTGACCTTGCACTGAAGGTGTACAACTGATCAGGAAAATTTCTTCATTCATAAGATACAAGGACTGTATTTTCTAGAGCAGCTGTAACAAAGTGCCAAAATCAACAACCGAAATGTGTTCTTTTCAGTTCTGCAGGCGAGATGTTCAAAGTTGGGACACCAGCAGGGCTATGCTTCCTCTGAAACCTGTAGGGAAATTCTTTGTGGCATCCTAGTAACCTCCAGTGTTTACTATCTTTGGAGTTCCTTAGTTTGAGACATTCTTCCTTTGTTATCACATGGCCTTCTTCTTGTGTCCTTGTGTTTTCACGTGGCTCTCTTAAGACAGCACCAGACATACTGGAGTAAGAGCCTCCCCTACTCCAGCATGACCTTAAGTAATTACATTCACAGTGAGTCTATTTCCAACTAAGAATACAATCCAAGGTACCAGGGCTTAGGACTTTGATTTTTTTGGGAGAGGAACACAATTCAATCCATAATAAGGGAATATGGTAAACTTCACATATTTAAGTAGAGAGGGCAACTCATTAGACAATCTTATTGAAGGGTGATAAAATCTTAGAAAATATATAAAACATATAGAGTCATAAAGCAAATATCCATGCCAGGAGGCACGTTTTGATGTCTTATTACTTGACTAAGTTAGTGTGGTCCATTAATCCAGCAAGTATTTTTCCTCTTGTGAGGATACAGACTATGCACTTGTTTCTTGTCATGCTTTTTTGCTCCTTTTACCACTAACAATTCTCATTTTAATAGCTGTATTTTGCTGTGAGGATTCTGTTTATAGCATGCGTTCTCTTATTGGTATTCTGCAAGTAACATCCACTTCCTTCCCTCCATTTACTCTGTCAATAAAGACGCATGGATTATTTTATTCCACATTTTACAAATTAACATTTTTTCAAATCGTTCTAGGCTTGGCCATCAAAGGTAACAAGTTGGTCCCTGTCCTCTGACATGCCCCACTTTCCCCTGGTCCTCATTAATTTATTTTGCTAGTCATACTTCAACTATACCTATGCATAGTTTTTAGCCTCACCACATATAGTCAAAATCGGTATTCTGTAAAATATTATTCATCAATCAAAAAAAGTTCGATGTATTTGTGACAACATGGATGGGCATAGAAGGAATGTTAGCAGAAACAAGCCCGAAAGATAAATATTGGATGATCTCACCTTATATGCTGGATATAGGGAAAACGAAAGGACAAGGAAAATTTAAAACTGCTAGCAGAATGAAAGCATAGAGCGAGAGAGGGGGGAAGGCGTAAAATAGATGGAGGGGTGGGCACAGGAGATTAAGATGATGGTTCACGGGTCATAAGGCGGCGGGAGAACTTCAGGGTAGACAATGATGTAAAGCACATATGTATGTGCGATCAAATAAAAAAATAAAATCAATATTCTGATAGTTTATGTTTGAGTTTTACCCCTTCAGTGTGGCATGTCATAACAAAAATTTTAGTTTGTATTTCATTTTCAGTTTTCCTGCACATCATAGCTGATTGAAATTATTTTTAGAGTATGTGGAATATGACCAAAATTCAGTTGAACTAAACAAAAACATTGAGGTGTCACTCATCCCAAATCCTTTTCTTACACCCACCTATTCTCTCTCTAGGGAACCAATCTTAAGTTTCTGTATTTATTCTTCCTGTTTCTTTTGCACAGAGGAAAACACGTATCTATTTTCTTAGTCTTCAGGACACACAGTAAGCTATAGCCATTCTTACATTGTTTTCTCTTAGCTATGTATTCTGAAAACCATGGCATTAACTCAGAGAACTTCATTTTTCATAGCTCTGCAGGACTCCATTGGGTGAGTAGTCATGTCCCAATCAATATATTCAACCACTCTCCTACAAACAGACATTTAGGTCATTTACAACTATTTTTTCAATGAAACCCAAAGCCGCTGAGTAAATTTAGGCATGTGTATACTTGTACTGTTGGCACCATTGGGATATTTTACTAGAAGTGTTATTGCTAGGTCAGCAGGAAAGTGTAATTGTGGTTTTATTAGGTGTCGCCAAGGTTTCCAGGAAGGTAGTACTAGCTTGCACTTCCAATGTATGAGTTTCATCAATAGATTATCACACTTTTACTAAACACATTTCAATCTCATAGGTGAGAAACGGTATACTCTGTTTGAAACTGTATTCACACTGAATTTTGATAAATTTTTACTATTTTTGTCCATGAGGTCTGTACTTTTTTTCTCCTTGTATTTTCTTGGTTTTGGTGGTTATCCTGGCTTCACAAAATGAGTTAAAAAACATTCCCTTTTTCCATTATTTAGAAGTTTGTCAAGATTTCCTCCCTAATATTTGCTTGACATTTAGAGATGTCTTAAGGTATCTTTAGTGAATTTTTATTCATGTCTGTTCCCAATGTTTTCTATGAGTGTTATGGTCCTTTGCCCTTCAGTTTTTAAGTTGGCCTCATGACACAGTGAGATTTTGAAATACTTTCCAATCACAGCTTCCACAAAATACACTATCTTCCTATATATACGCACATATATGTATACAAACCTAAATGTGAAAAGCTTATGGCACTCGGCTCTGTATTAATTGGAATACTAAAGTATGGGTAAATGCTAAAAAAAAAAAAAAAAAAAAAAAAAAAACACAAGTAGATACACTGGTCTATTTGTATGGTCAATTACTGTGAAATAGGTTTGTTTTTGCATTGTATTGTGTTTGTATTATTTCTCAGTTTATATAAGTCAAACCCATGCTGCCAAGCTCAGTATTCAACTTAGGTGGGACTTCACTGTTTCAAAGCCACATATCATTTTTTTTTGGATTACACATACTTTGGTACCATCTACATTCCTACTCTCCTGGCTTTTTAGAAGGTAAAATATAGATTCTATTTTCCTCTCAACAGGTTACATTAAATTTAAAGATAAAATAAAGCTGAATTATGAAGATTACAATTTTGGTATATGTTGAGATACTGAAAGTTGTATTTACATCTTCAGTGATTTTACTAAAACTTGTGCATAAATGCTATAAAATTGATCAAAGATCAACGAAAGACTCAAATACAGAATTAAAGATTCTATAAACAGATGCCAATAGTAATTATACTGGGGATAACAAAGTAAGAAGAAGCAAAGACTGGCAACCATACACAATGCAGTGCTTCGCCAACTGACAAAGGATTAATCATATATGGATAACTGTTGGTGAGATTTGTAAATAAAGTGGTAGTAGATTAAAGCTGCTGTGTAAGAGCTATATTTGAATGCTTAATTTTATACTTGAGTTATAAAAGAACTAGGGGACTAAGAATGGAAAAGAAACAACTTCTGGAAAAGGTTACCATAGTTTAAAAAATAATAAATTTTCAAATTACACTCTTCTTGATAGAGGGCAGATCAAGTTGACTTAACTTTTTCTACTTATCACTAATTAAAGTGATTACAAGATCAGTACATTTTATATGACCACTGTAAGGGAAAAAAAGCTTTAAATCAAAATACTTAAAAAAATAGAATTCTTCTCACCTTTCCCTTTGTGCACCAGGAGTAAACTAAAACAAAGCTAAGATAGCATTGGGGATTTCCCCGAAGAGCAATATCAAAGCTTCAAGAGAGTACTGCTGAATCTTTAGGAAAGGCCTTTCAAAGTTGAAGTCAGTGAATAAACTGAAGTGCTTCATATGTTGAAATTTTAAGTGTCTTAAGTTTCTGCTGGTTAAAGAGTAGAAAACGCTTGATTACCTCAGTAACAAAAAGCATTTAAATACAGTATGAGTCTGATCATATTTAGCAAAATTTTAAAAAAAGGTTAAATGTTAAACAGTCTGACCCTTCTAAAAATGCTTTAAATACACCACTATTGTGAAAGTTGTAGAGGGACTGGAAAGAATAATTTTTAAAAATGATATGGCCATAACAAATAAAGGAACACTTTTATACATAGGATTTTATTTTGCACTGCTGTAACAATTTCATTATAGACCAAGGGAGAGAAAGGAAAAAAAAAAAAAAGATAAAACCACCACACTGAGTAAATTACTTAAACTTTTCTACTTTTTAACAGGATTTTCCACCTGGCAGATTTATTGTCATATCTCTTTCAAAACAGACAAGATGCTTACCATATTTTAAAGATTACAGGTTGCCACTGAAAGAAAAATTTTACACAGTCACTGTACATCAAGGTTGAAAAACTGTCCTGCATGAAAAATAGAAATCAAGTGAATGAAAGAAAAAGAAAACATTATTGTGTTTAAGGAAAGATTAAGGTCCTCATAAGGTGCCATCTAAATGTGGACATTCATTCTTCTTGGAGTCATTTGGAAAGAGTTCTTGCTTCCACCCTTTTCACTCATTATACTGTATTTAAACCTAACAGTTTTCATTAAGGCAAACAAATCCTTTTCTGAAGAGGTCTTAAAGAAACTGTGGACAAATAGCAAACTTTTGGCATTAAAACAGATTAACACATACATAGCTATTAGTAATGTACATTAAGCATATTTTTCTTGGACTAGTGACAAGAAAAGATGAACATGCTGGTTAACAATGTCAAAAAGTTTAAAATTCAGTGTCCAAGCAATTCCTAACAATGCTTCTGTAGCTTTAAGCTCTAAACAGTATAGAATTTATGCAAATGCATTAAAGAATTCAAGCTTGGCAAATTACACCCAAGCAGGTTATTAAACTATATATACACAGAAAGTAAATGATAAATACAGAATTAAAAGAGTCCTTCTGTTTTTCTTGAAAAGTGACAAACTTTTTGAGGACAGTTCTATAATATTAAACATTAGGTAACCAGAGGTTCTGGAAAACCTAACTACAAAACCAATTTAAAATACTCAAGATGACTTTGTAGTGTTTAATACAATTCAGTTCCGTAGGTAAGGGCACAAGACGACATTTAACAAAAATAATCACATCAATTGACCTAGAAATCAAATGCAAATAGATATGAATACAATCTCCAAAATCTGTCTTTTTAAGTGAACATTAACCATTTATTCAAAGTTATACAAGAATTTGAAGGATTAAAGTCTTCTGTGACACAAAGCCATTTCGAATAGTTTCATGTCTCAGCTGAGCAGGAGGAGAGAGGGGAAGAAGAAGGGAGTAGGCCCCATTTGGGTAGTGAGACAGTAAAAATGGACTCAACAGCAGCCTCCACCGGCCTGCTGTCCTCCCTGATTGCCTGCATGTGTGGCATTAGTAGCAGCATGCTGAGGGCCAATTTTAATGCCATTTGCCTGAAAAGAGAAAAGCATAGTAAATATAACTGGATCCAACCTGGCAGTATAGTCTAACTAAATCTTAAAAATCCACTTAATTCTTAATAGCACAATTTTACCAAACAACTCAAAAATATATTGACCAGATTTTGGCAACATTCGAACTATTTCTTAGAGATGCCCATTCCCTCAAAAAATAAGTGTAAAAGCAATTCTGAAAGAAATTCTTTATCATACCAGGTACTAGGAAAACAGAAACCAAAGAGTGGTGCTTTTCTGGGAATTCTCATAATGGAGGGATTATTTAAAGTAATTATTGCAAGAAATCTTTAAGTGACAAAATAAGCAAAGACTGTGCTACTCTAATACAACTTAAAATCTTTTCTCTAGACAGCATTTCTGTTCCATGTTGAATCAGCTGTACAGGCTAAGGGCATGAGTGTTCTGTGTCATCAATAATTTCTATGATCCCCAAAGACATGGCAGCTTGCCAAGAACCCACACACAGAGTAGTTCTTTCATTCATCAAACTCACACTTATGTCTTAACCCTCACTCCCTCAAGTGGATTTTACCTAAAAATACACCACTTTGAGAAAAGTAATACAGTAGCTTCAGAAATTAAGCTCTTAAGGAAACTTTACGTCACAGTAAATCTCAGATTTATAGTGCTTGGCAGTTGTTCTGCAACAGTAGTAGCCTTGGGGTTTCTGGCACTAGCTCAGTATTGACAGCAGCTGATGTGGTTTCTTTTCGCTCTTTTGACTCCTCTTTAATAAAAAGCATGCCCTATGGCTCATTGGTTTTGCCCCCTCTGGGCTGGTAGCAACTTCTTGAGGAATCAAGGAGTCAGACTTGGCATTAGGCCAAATAAATCGCACGGCCTGTTGGCTCCTGACAGCACATTACAATCAAAGCCACACAAGGCACAGTAAAGCAGTCAGCTACTATATGAAACTAGACAGAAACAACGAACGTGCCCTTTTAAATAGAGGTCCAATTACTGTTCAATTTATATGGCATTAATCTCTGAATGGTGTCGCCTTTAAATTAATTCAAGATCTATTGCCATAAAAGGTTAGAAGATAGTATTTAGAAACTATATTGTGACAAATTAAAAGAAATGAGAAAATAAAGTACTTTTTTGAAACCTTAGGCAAAATTCTGTCTGCTTTAGTAAATAAGCAGACATATTTAGACAAAATATGAAAAGCCACACTTCTGTACAGGCCAAGAGACATAAATGCAATGGCCTCCTAACAAAATGCTTTCCTGATTGCAATTGGAGAGCAGGGATGATGTCTTTTCCTCTTGGAAGCAAAAAAATACTATAATGAAATGGCAAAAATACCTAAATATCCAAAGAAACATTCTGAATAAAGAAGGATAAATGTATAGCAGGAATTTAGGTCAGAATGGCAAACATTCTAAACTACATTGTTTTAAAACTTTACATTTTTGTCCTAATCATGTTTATCAAATTGGCTCAAAAGAATATTCCCCCTTCCTAGCCCAAAACCAACCCCAGTGCCAATTACCAATATATTAATTTAGCCTTCTGAAAACATGTTATGCTATACTGGGAATAATTTCCAAATTAGGTATTTCCTTCTTTTATGCCAGCCAACAGAGAGAGTATCTTGTATTAGTAACGCAGCACATACATATACACACTAGAAAATTATTCCCCACAGCAGATGACACCATATGGGTATGTGGATGAAAATGGATTTTCTTCTCTCTTTGGGGGATTTCTATTATTTTATATTACTTGCATAAAAGGATAAGGTCCGTTTCTTTAATCCAAGTGATACTCTACTAGAATATATATATTTAACTACTACACAATATATAATAAGATTTTTATTAGATAGATGCTTCTAAATTATGCTGATACCAAAGATCGATTGTAGGAATTGAAAAAAAAAAATCATGAATACAAGTAGTAATCACATTTCAATTCTATATTATTATTAGCCAAGAATACTAATATACCTCATTATTAATGTCAAAGACTCCTTCCTGGATTTTTTCATAAATTTCTTTTGCTGTATTAATAAATGCCTGAAACACAAGGTATAGAAATTGGTTAAAATTATTTTAAGTTACAACAGTAAAAGAGTATATAAACCTTCAGAGAATATCATAATGTCCAACATAAGTAAACAATGTTATATACCATATTAGTAGAAAAAAAGGACAAAACCCACATAATTTTAAAAAATGCAAGGAAATCATCTGACAAAATTAAAAAACTGTTCATAATAAAAATACTCTAAAGACTGAAATGGAAGTTCTTTAAGCAGCATCTGAGAAAAGTCTCACTACCGACACCATACTCAATTGTGATAATGGAAAGCTTCTCCTCAAGAGTAAGGTAAAGATGTATAATCTTTAGCAACAGGATTATTCATAATAGCCCAAAAGTGTAAACACTTGTGTTCATCAGCTGATGAAAAAAAGCCGAAGTGTGGCATAACCTATATAACGGAACATTTCAGTCACAAAAGAAATGAAGTACTGATTCATGCAACTATGTGCACAAACATTTGAAAACATTATGAAACACAACAGAAATCAAGCACAGAAGACCACATATATCTATGAAATGTCTACAAGAGATCAAACCATAGAAAAGGAGACTACTGTTTGTGAAAGTAGACTGCTAAACAGCAGCAGTCTCTCCAAGGAGAGAGCTACAGGGGAGTGGAAAGTGGCTGCTAGTGATCTGAGTTTCCTTTTTGGGGTGATGAAAATGCTCTGGAATTAGATAGTGGTTATGACTGTACAAATATGAACACACCAGAAATACTGAATTGCATTACTGAAAAGGTATTAGTATGTGAATACAATATGCGAACTATATCTCAAAAGATAAATACATGACCATTGCGGGAGGGGGAGACTATATAAATGTGGGATCAATACACATGAGAAAGAAACACGACAACTAGATAAACGCAAAAACTTCCATCTCGAAACTGGTTTCCTTTTGGAGGCAACTGTTTCACACAGGACTTTTTGCTATGACAACGTACTTAAGAGGGACAGTTTAAGAGGGACAGAATTAGGGGATGCTTATTTTAAAGAGGTAAAAGGCAGCCCAACTTTTATGTCATGTCAAATAAACTTCCACCCTTTCCCACATGCCATACTACTAAATTGACAAAAATTAGTATTAGAACACTGTAACCTAATTATCATTTGGTCAAATTGAAAAATTAATCCACAATATTTACATGTGATATCAAGATATTTTATACAATTATTGCCAATATTACATATGCTATAAACACTCAGGTTCTAATTTATCAGATTTGAGAGATTAAATATAAACGCTGTAAGCCAGATTTTCTTCAACTAGCACTCTGAAAATTCATAAAAGGTACTCATTACTATCAATGACACAGACTTGATTCAAAATTTAAAAAGTAAACAGGGTTCATGGAAATGAACAAATCACACCTTTCATCTTTTCTATACTGGAAACATTTGACTGCTGAACTTGCCACCAGAGCTTTTGTTTCCTAATTAACAGGACTGATATGTTTTCACCTTTAAAGGCCTTACAGCTCCCCAGAGTAATCAATCTACTGCAGCTCAATTACTGCACCAAGAACATACCAGTCAGTGAAGGAGACGTGACCAACTGCGGCAGGAGTACAGAGGTATGAATATGCATAGACTCTAAGTGGCTGATCGAATCATCAGAAAGGGTCATGAGAATTTGCAGCAAAATAATGAGAAGAATTAATCATTGCAGATTCACAAGGCACTTAGGAACCAAGTACACTTTTCATGTGTGTGCTGGAGTTAAAGTGAAGGAAAATCTGGCTTCTAGCCAACTATGAATTCATTCTCATTCTTTTAAAATTGAAGCTATCCTTGTAAATAAAAAAAAACCAAAACCCTTATTTCCAATAACATGTCAATTACTGTAATGATTTCAGAAACCAGACTAACTAAATACTTAAGTGAACAGATTTATAAATTCAGTGCTGGAATTCCTTATAGGGGTACGTGTACTAGAACATTAAACAGAAGTTATGAGTTAAACACCATATGAACAAATATTTGTATTGTAAGTCACATTATTATGTCAAGTTTATATAAATAAGTGCACTTTTTTGCTAGTATGTTGAAAAATCACTTAAAAAACTGCTATATAAAATTTCTAGGTCACTTAATTTCATTATCTATATAATAATATTTTATTAAATACCTCTCTCAAAATAGCTGTACCCAATGAACTTAAGTTATTTTATGACAACTGAAGTATAACAAATGCTTATATTTCCATTTATAAGTACCATCACCTGAGTGAAGTAGCCCTTTATCAATGCTACATTTACTTGTCATGCAACTTTCTTAAATACATACTGAAGACATAGAAACATTTTTATTCCTCTGGGCACACTAAAACAAAGAATGCAATACAAATTGGTTGCTTTATATACATCATAGCATAACATTAGTATTTAATATCCATTATTAAGTGATCGATGATGAACTTTAATAGTTGAACTCAGAATTTAAATAAAAATGAGTATGACAAATATGGTTATTAGTACATCTGATTTAGAAGTGTGTGGCGCTAGGCTGCAGTTGTTGAGTTCTCAAATGAGAGTATTAGCTACATTAAGGCTTATCTGTAGTAAAATGAAACTTTTAATAGTGTGGGGTTTCATAGAGAATATCTCCTCACTTAACCTGGAAAGCACTTCAAGGATTCAGAAAGATATGTAGCAATTACAGTAATTGGCAATAAGTTTCATTTCACTCTAATCACTAAAAATCAATCTCCATGAATGTTCTTCAAGGTAGAGATGTAACACTCTGAAATATCTCTAGAACAAAGAAAAATATGAGGAATTAGCAATGATAAGTTAAATAAGTAGATACTGCAAAGCCTTACTCTAAAGTTCATGCTTTAATAGGACAATCTTAATTTGAAATTATTTTTAATCTCCCTTTTCAACTTCCCAAGTAAATCATGAGGGTAGGAGAAAGAAAAATTTGCAGGAGGGGTTGTATCAGAAGTTGTCAGAAGCTAGTTATGAGCAGCACTAGGCAAGAGGTGCTGGGAAGCCTGTACAGGGCAGTAGCAGTGGCACATTTGTGCAGACACAGATTCTGGTGTTAGGCACAAATGTTAGTGATGATGGCCCAAGTACCAGGAGAGAGACAGAGATATAGTATTTGCTGTTTGAGACATGAAACACACTTCTGAGACACTTTTATCATTATTACAAATTTTGATGTATACAGAACACTTCCTTACTGTCAGAGAAATGAACCAAGCTGATGGCATCCCTACAGAAAATTTTCAGCATTACTTAATGTAATGCTTTTAAAAGGTGATTTAAAAATTACAGCTTAAAGATCACTGCAGGTTTTGTGATGTGTAGAACAAAAACATACTAATATATATTCTACATTTCAAATACAGTCAGATCTACGTATTAACAAGTACGGCATAGAGAAATTGACTTGTTTTTCTGAGAAACGGATAACTATTTCAATATTAGCACTGTGAAACAAACAATATCTAGGCAGGTGAGTGAATATTAAGTATAAACAGATTTCCTTATAGCCAAATGAATTTGGTGGGCCTTTTGCTTTCCCATGTAGTTCGATCCACTCAGTATCAGAAACCCGATCTTAATTTTACCAGTAGCTTTCCCCCTTTGTCCCATTTTGGTGAATTGCTATATCAGTCCTTTACTTTGATTAGCCATTATTTGCTTTCTATCTCACATGAATCATTCAACCCTTGGCAGTAATTACTTAAATGGTGTTGATAATATCCAAATATAAGTATATGCATTCAGGGACTTGACTTCTACAGCACAAATTAAAATAAACATAACCACCAAAAACTAAATGCATTATTATCATATAAACACTCAGCAAACACACAAGTTGATTTGTATCTTACCCATCATTTGACATTTATCCAAGGACATCTATTAAATCACTACCATAAATTTGGCCCTTTCTCAGTACTGTGGAAGATCCTGAGAAGAAGGGGACAGAGTACCTACTGTTGTTAAACAAACCAGAACAATATAGCTGGGAGATCTAAGCAAAGCAAATCTCTGTGAAAGATACAGGAAAAATAAACATTTTGCAGTCATTGACAGAGGGAGAACACAAGGCTGAGGTAAGCCTACTGGACAATGTATTAATAAGACTTTCGTAGCTGAGGAGGGAGAATAGAGACAAAAGGGAACCTGGAATAGTATGTTATCTTTATAATGGTTTAACATTTTTAAGGCAAAATACTGAAAATAAATTCTGTCTACAATAGAGTAGTATGTTATTTCCTTATGTAACATACTGCCACCTCGTGGCAAGACAAAAATCCCAGCATGTGCTAGGCAAGCACTCAAAGTAACAAATCACAGTAACTTAGACAGTTTTATTTAAGCATCTGGAACAGATGTTAGAGAGAAAAGCACATTGTAAATTAATAACTTTTTAGATTTCTCTAGGAACTGAGGAAAGCACCTCAAAATGTGTGATCTTCTCAATTACTAATCAATGCTATAGACAGTATAGGTTTCCATTTGTCTATAATGTTTTTACTAACTACTTAACTATTGGTTTGTTGTTATGCTAAGTGATTTACATAGCTTTTCATTATTTCTGAAAATAAATTAAACATGTGTAGAGAAATAAGGAAATTTACTTGCTTTCAAGAAAACCTGTGTGATAAAGTTTTATCTACAAAAGTAGCAGAGTGGTTAATGATGTGGCTAAAGGAGAAAACAACAATCAAAGCTCTTCAGTGAATAAAACTATATTAAAAAATAAACATTAAATGAATTAGCAACATAAAACATACAGTGAGTCTTAAAGACTAAAATACATTGAGATAAGACAAATATGCAAAGATAGGACAGTCTTGATAAAGGAACATTAAATTTTCAAGATTGGAGAGTTTAAATATGAAACTTCTACAACTTTGTAACTTTAAAATATCCCGATTCTACTTAGCATCTCTGGGAATGGTCCATTTACCATTTTACACAGTAATTTCTAACTGGTATTTTATGGCAATCCTGCAGAGATTCAGCTTTTAGAGGGATAAGGCAGTAAGCAAGGAAAGTCCGGTGCAGGATCTTCTTTGCCCCTCAGTGTCCACACCAAGACAAATTTCAACGTAGAGGTCTTGGACTTGTATTTCTTTCATTGGTTGAAGGCCACTACATCTATTTTATATACATGACTGAACTAAAAAAGGAGAAATGACTTACTCAAGACCACATAGAACTGCGTGGCAAAGTTGACTAGAATAATTTCTGCCTACCACATTTATCTCTATTAGGATCACTTATCTTTAACACAATTCAAAGAAATTCTCATTTACTGTGTTAAATACTACAGTTGAACAATGAACACCAACAGCTTATCTACAACGTTCAGGAAACATACAGCTGCAAATTATACTGGGTTTCGAGTTTTATTTTTGGATGTATTATTTATGTTTACATCCTGCATGTTCTTCTTCCCCTTTACAAAAATTAGTATCACCAGTGAGGGAAGAGGGGTCTAAAATTCTGATTGATCTATCAGGGAAATAAAAGCAGGGAAAACCCATAACTATTATAAGATTTGAGAATTATGGTATTAAGAATTTTCTGTTCCTACTTTCTGTCAGAGAACACACATTCATGTAATTCTTTAGGACTGGACACGGAGGTAAACATATATTTAACCTCAGGTATTGGTAGTACAGGATAGATATAAACCTCATTCAGGAAAATAGCATGAAAATGACAATAGTTGCTTAGAGAGGTAAGCTGACAAGACTTCGGTGGTTAAAAACTGTCAAATGAAAAGAATTGTGAGTAATGGTTAAGTTCCCATTCATTTACTAGGAAAATTAAGGGTAGAGAACATTCTGGACAAAGGTATACTGAAAGTCAGTGGCAAACAGACCTGCAAGATGACATGTTAACAGATCAACAGATGTCAGCTGATCATCAGGGTCAACAGCAGTCAAAAAGCTTTGAATAGGTAGAAAGCAGGTGAGGGACAAAATTAGAAGTCAGTTTAGAATATGAATTAGAAGTGGTTATGGTTAGGAATAGGGAGACTAGTAGAGAGTCTAGAATAGTAAGTAATCCACCAAAGAAATGAAGGTCTAAAAAATTGCAAGAGCGGCAACAAAAGAAAGGCAAAGAGGAAATAGTTTTTGGAGAAATTAACAGGTTTTCACAAATAAAAGAGTGGGAATGGTAAGGCGTTTAAAGATGACCCTACGTTTGGGTTAAGTAACTGAGATTGGAAGTCACACCTCAATGCCACACATTGTGATCAATAAAAAGGAAAAGCAGATCTTAAGAAGGGAATGAAGAGTTTACTGAGACACAAGGCTATATAATATATAGTAGAAGGTTTAAGGTTGTTGTTGATATACAAAATTGTGCACACATTTTTAAGAAAATACTCTATAGATAAATGTACACTGTGAGAACACTCACAATGTACAATGTGAGTATAATATGTACATACTGGCATGATAATTTCACAATACTGTTTAGCTACCCTACTTTAGAAACAGAGAAAATGGATATAACTTTCAAAGTTCATTTGTTTTGGATAATTTTTGAAGTTCCTTAAGGTGATAGTCAAATAAGGGGTAGAGACGTTGATGCTAGACAGCAAATTTGGTCCTCCAATCTGTGGAAGAGAGTAGTGAAGATGTACTTAATTAAGCTATCCTTACTAGAGGTTGGAAGGACATGTCAGATTTCAGGAGAAAAGTGCACTAAGTCCCAGTACCAATGACATCATACTGAGAACAGGGTTTAAGTGGACAACACTCTTCAGTTTACAGTCACATTCAAGATTTTTAGAGGTACCTGTTCTACCACTAACAATATAGCCCACGGCAAGTAAGAAGTACACTTAATGCAAACTAAGTTTGTAGATTTTCAAGTACAGAGACAAGACACAAAAATTAGCAAGAGTACTTGAAACTGTTCCTTTCTTACTAAATTATCTTTTCCAGACACAGAAATCCATCTATGCTATCAGGTTATGTGGCTTGACAGGTCTCTGCAAGCTGTCTTAAGGTTAGTTGGCTGTATTTCCAGCTATCAACCAGCTCTATCTTTCACACTTCAAAAGTTATGCCAGGATATTTCCAGTCCTAATTTTTTAGGTTTAAGATCTTTTAAGTCTTAGGTATTTGCCTCAATTTTTTCAAATGCCTTTTCTAGTTTCACATCTTAATTTTCAGTAAAATTAATGAATATGGGAAAGAGTAACCTATCAAAAGGAATTATTTCACAAACTGACAATTTATTTGTTAAGTGGCAAGTTTAACCATTTAACTGTTATTCATACCACTCTCTTTAGTAGTTCCCAGAGTAACTCTGAGTTGTTACTCAGGTAATAACCTCTGAGTTGGCAACATGCAAGTCTTAGAAAATGAAATTTTAACTCTGATAGAAAATACAAAGAAAAAAACAGAAGGAATTATAGAGGTAAATGATTTCTGGAGTACCTTGAAATCTTCAAAAAGATAGAAGGTGGTTTTTTGGAGAAGGTATGCTTTCCTTAGTGTGTCACAATCTTTGCCACAAGTAATTCCTGTGTCTAAAAAGGGCTTTTTATGTCACAAAGACTTTAGGCAACTACTGGAGGAAGCTCCTGATCAAAAGAAGAGACTATATATGAGTTTTAAAAAATGCTTGCCTTTAAGAGAGCAGGACAGAATTTCAACTACAAGCTAACAAGTGGGACTAAAGTATAAACCTGAATAAAGGCGGAAAAGGAGCAAGGCTGAAGAATTAAATAGTAATATTCCAAACATTTGTTATCTACTAAGTGGCAGAGAAATTGTGCTGCGGGTTAGGGATACATAGAAAACAAGACAGTCTTTCATGTTCCCAATGGTGGACATGAAAAACAAGTGTCAAGACAGAGTGCTAAGACAAATTCATGCACAGGACAATACATGAATGAATATAGTAAAACAAGTATATAAAGGAAGAATGTGTGCGGTGGTTGGTGATGAAAGGGAGCAGGGTGAATGTATATGGTGTCATAAAATTTGAAAAAAGCTTTTAGACTTCATTATATCCTTTAAGGATCAGGTAAGAAGAAAGGGTATTTCAAGTGCAAGAGAACATTTTCTTCTTTTCTCTCTCTGGTTTTTTGGGCAATGTTCTTTAAATTAGGAAGTTCTCCATAACTCATTTTTGGCTTTTAAAAGAGGAGGGGGTTGGGGAGAGAGGAGGGAGGGAGAGACTATTATACTCTCACATGATGAATTCTTTTTAGTTTAATATGGAAGCACATTGTGGGTGGCTGATAAATAAGGAATTTGTCTTCCAAACTAAGGACTTTGTGAAGTTGTAGGAGATCATTACATGGTTTTAATAAAACTGGGGACTGACAATTTCCATTTTTTAGAAGGATTCCGAAGGCAAGAGTATAGAGGACTGAAAAATGAAGATAGGAGTTCAATTAGGATACAATTTTGGAAGAGGTAGAAAGAAGACACAAGTGGACAATGATACAAATTAAACAAAGGACTGCAAAGGGACAGGGAAAGGGGAACAATTTAGGATATAGTATATTGAAGATTTCCAAATTCGAGTAGAGTTCAGTAAAAATGTTTTCGTCAAGGAGGGTCTGACCACTCATGCAGAGTTGTCCAGGAAGCAGTGTTCAAGGGCACCAAAAGTCACTCAGGTGACAACTCAACATGGAAAAAAGGAGTCTGGGAAAGGTTAAAGAGGCACAGAGAGGAGAAAATAGTATCATGAAGCATACTCAGACAGAAGAAAGATTATAGAGGAGCAATCAGAAGTATAAAATATCCTCAAGGAATTACTTCAGGTAAAGAACTGAAAAGCACTTGTTAGGTGAGGCAATTAAGAGGTTCAAGGTAATCTTAGTCATGGAGGAGGAAGCTGGACTGTTACTGGTGGTGTTTTTTGAAAGTAAGGAGGAAACAGAGACATGAGAAGCTAAAAAAGCATATTCAGGAGGGCTGGATGCAACAGGTTTTTGTATTTAAAATGGCTGAAACTTAACAATGTAATTATATGCTAAGAGTCAGATTCTTCCTTTACAGGACAGTTATCCACATTTCAGAGTCTCTATATTCCTCACATGGTAAGTCAGGACCAGAAGCACTGATGTCAGTTGAGCACTGGTTCCAAACACAGGCTCTCAGGTCAAACTCTTGACCCACTGCATCAGAACATGCAATTTTAGCAGGATTTGTGGTATGACCCTAACGCGTGAGCACTGCTCAAATACAACTGACTTCATGAGACAGCTAAGCTTTAGAACAGAATAGTATCCAGACATCCCACTTTTAGCTATTATGTTAATAGCAAAGAAAGAGAAAAAGCAAACTAATACATATCACCCCTCATGTGTTACATATACCCTGACCCTAATTCCATTATTTGGGGGAATGGGTAACCTGAAAACCCCTAGATTAAACCAATTTTTCCTAAAATTGGTTTAATTTTCTTGATGCGGTTCTCAGCGGTTCTCAGAAATGAACATACTATGAATATGCTGTGAATTTTGGTTTTCTAAAAGGGCGCTCTGCTTCCTCTCTTCCTAAATTCACCTGATTGTGGGATTTTTTTTTGCAGAAGTGATCATTTTAGCTAAAGTTCCCCCCCAAATAGTCTTTAACACGGCTATTCTTTACTGTTTGGCACAATGTTAAGGAGAACAGATGGGGACTGGAAAACTTGGATTTGAGTCCTCTATGAAAAGTGGAGATAATGTACGTGGAAGAACACAGATGTTGCATCATACAAATATATGACAGCATTATTTCGTGCACTTAACATGTCTTAATCATTTGAAAATATTCCTGGGAGCAATTTCACTGGATTCAAAGATAGAAAGAGCTCCTTGCAATTTTTATACCAACTGCTCATATTACAGGACAGAGGTCAGATCTCAGAACCTTGCAGAGTGGGGCCTGTTATAAAATTGTGGTTTGGTAGCAAACTGCTAGAAGGATGTGTGAATCTTATGAGGATCAAAGGTAGTTAATATGCCAACATGACTTCTTGGTGTTCCCAAAGACTTTCAAGTCTCAGTTGAAAATGAAATCAAACTGAAAATAGAAAAATGCTCGCTGCTAGTCACATGTGATTGTGACTTTTTTTCATAAGCAAAATCTTTAATTTTGCTGTATAGTAAAATGAAAGTCAAAGTAACTTTATGATATATATTTTTCGTCAACTAGAGGGAAAAGAGTATAAAAGCAGTTTTTCGAGTACAAATGTGAAGGCACTACAAATACTCAAAACTCAGCATAAATATTTGTTGAATGAATAAATGCAATTTAAACATGTGGGTTTTCCTCCTATGATATGCACCTAACTATATGTGTATGGCATCCAAATAATGTTGAAAAAAAAAATCAGTGAGGGGAAATGAAAACAAAGTTTTAGATTTTTGTTATTATGGGAATACCATATAGACAAGAATATTTTGGTTAAAATTGGCTATTTGATTGACATTTAGGAAACAAACTCTTAAGGTGTACTAATATGTATAGGTGTATTTCCTTAGTGAATAATAAAACAGATAAACGATAATAGCATATTTGGAGCTACTTCATCTTGTATGAAATTGATTAAAGTTCATTTATAGGAAGAATGAATTCCCTTATAACTTATAACAGATATTACGACTTCAGCTTGAAAACAAACTTGAGTATAGTTTGCTAATACAGGGAAAAAGCTGTCTGTGTTTATGCATAGAAGGCAGATGTATGTATGGTGTGTATAGTGTTAAATGACTTGATAAACTATTTGAAATAAATAGTACACCTTGTCTAAGAAATTCCTTAAGTAATATCTAGTCTAAGCACACTAGCTTAAGCACATCATTTTCGTGCTTTTTACAAAGTAATTTTAAAGTAGTCTTTGGTGCCATTTTTATTCAAAGATTCCAGTTCAAGACTGGCAGCTTAAATTCAGGTGAAAGCAAAACAGCTGGCACAACAGGAAGCTACAGTTAAATGAAAATATAAAGTTCAAGATAAGTAGAGTCGTGCTAAATGATAGTGAGTGAAATGGAAAGCAGGAGTGAGTGAAATGGAAAGCAGGAGGTGCTCAGCATGGCAGAGGAATATAATAAACTTAGGTCTAGGTGTGAATATCATCAAGAAGAAGCTAAAATAGATGAGGGTATTTCAGGATTCATAGCTATTACAGGATCATAGCTCAGAGACAGTCCATAAAACTGAAGTAGTGCTACTTCCTAACTGTACTTTAGTCTCCCAGGCTGCCACAGAAGTGATTTTTAAGATCAAAGTAATATATCATTTTATTTACAACTAACTAAATGAAGATTCATATATTATATACTCAGCTGCTGCAACTTCATTAATTTAAATTTTATCCCTTTATTCAGTTTCTCAACTTTAGTACTGCTAACATTTTAGACCAGGGAAGTCTTTATATAGGGAGCTACCCTGTGTCTCTAACATTTCAAGAGATTCTTCACAGATGAAATCATTAGAAGAGTAAATCAGTAGATCCACAGATTGCAAATCTATTTTCCAGCAACAACTGAACTAATGTTGGTTACCTGCAAAATTTTCCAGGGAGACTGGATAAAATACAGACTACTGCACAACAGTAAAAGAAAACAGGCATAGTTTCAAACAGAAAGGAACCATTAATGTTCCAGTTAGAGTCAATATATGAGTAATTATCAAACTTTGGATTCAATTCTAGCAGGGAAACTCTTGCTTAAGTTCTAGAAACAGTAATACTGCAATATCTTCAGCAGCATAGCTTCCCATTGAGAATAAGGTCTCTTGCCATAAACCTGATGTTGAATGACTATCACAAGGTGGGTGCCTGAGGTCCATTGGTTTAGTTCTTTCCTTTCCCTTCACTCAAAGTAGAAAGAACAACTTTTGTTAGTCTTCTCTTACTCCAAGGAAAGAAACTAGATATTTCCAAAATTAAATGCCAAATAAAATAAGAATGATTATATTCAGACTTATCAAATATTATTAAGAAATTAAAACTAAATCTGTTAGCTATAATGGCAGAGCTGTATTATTTTTGAAATTAATGCTACTGAAATATCCATAGGAAAAATATTTCTGCAATTTGCTTAAAAACAGAGGATATAATAGAACAAAATCATTAAAATGTCAAATTGGTGATAACCTCTCAAAGCAGGATGATGCATATAAAAGTTTACTTTTTAAAATGGTGGCACTATTTGAATTCATCTAAAATAGCTCTATCTCATTGTAAAACTACCAACATGCTTTAGCATAGGTGATAAAGGGAAATAAACTTATGACAAAAGTGCACTGCATACAAATGCTTTTTACTGAATGATGTCTAATATTTAGCCCATTTCTGGCACTCTTTTACTCTAAATGTAAAAATCATCCTTATCTTTCAACCAGATTTTTCTTATTCCATATAGTCTAGCTTTCTTACAAATATTGTATAATTTCATTATTAGCTACTTTTAAGAAAACTTAGTCTTGCATGATAAAAATGTCAACAGTACTATTTGTTAGACATATGCTAAATATGTAACATTTTTTAAAGAGGGACTTGGTTGTTACATAAAAATTTGTTCTGTGCATAAATATGATAGTCTCATGAAAGACCTATACTTAAAAAATTAACTACTTTAAAAAAGAAATTCTGCATTTCTTATGAATTTACAGAATTAAGTGTTTTCATAACTATATTCCATATTACCATATTAGTGTTTTATCAGACTATCATAGAAAGTTTTTAATTATTAACTTTTAATTAAAAATTGTTATGTGGTATTAACAGGTTAAATTTAAGCTGTCTATAAGTGGTTCTTAATATATATGCTGATCAGTAACAATCAAAATACTGAAAATGATAACATTTCCATTACAATAAGGATCATTCATGGTGTCTTTTAAAAACCACATTGTTTCTCCTTCACCCGGACATTATACTGAACTCTGGCCATGATAATCTGTTCTCTGTTTTCCTAATATTGTAAATTCAAGAAAGTCACATAAATAGAATCACACAAACTTTTAGGACTGACATTATTCACGGTAGTTTTCTAGAGATTCATACAGTTTCTTGTTTGTAATAGCAGTTTGTCCCTTTTTACTGTTGAGTAGTACGCCACGGTGTACATGTTCTATACTATGTTTAACCATTCATCCTGTTGAAGAACATTTCAGGTGGGCCATTATGAATAACGCTATGAGCACCTGTCTATGGGTTTTTATGTGAACCTAAGTCTTCATTTCTCTGGGATTATAAATGCCCAGAGATAAATCTGTTATGCTGTATGATACTTGCATGTCTAGCCTTAAAAGAAACTTTCTGTATTCCAGAATGGCTATATATTTTTATATTCTCACCAGGTATATACAAATGATGTGGTTTCTCCACATTGCTGGCAGCATCTGGTGTTGTCACTGCATTTTCAAGTCATTCTGATAGGTGTGTAATAATACCCCAAAAAGGGTATTTATTAATTTGCATTTCTTTAATGGCTAGTGATGTTAAATATCTTTTAAAGTGTTTATTTGCTACTTATATTATTTTCTTCAGGAAATGTCTCTCTGTGCACTTTCTTAATGGATTATTATTGTTTCCAACAACTGAATTTTAAAAGATTTTATATTCCAGATGCCACTCCTTTGTGGGATATTTGGTTTGCAAGTATACTTAACCCTACTTTAGGAGATTTGACTGCTTTTCATCCTTTCACTATGATTAGCAGATTTCACCATGATCATTAGCAGAGTAAAAGATTTTAAAGGCTAATTTATCAATTTTCCTTTTCATGCATCATGTTTTTGGTGACAGGCTGAGTGCTTATTTTTTTCCTAAAAGATACTCTAAGGTTTAGTATCTAAGTATATTAACATCACCGAGATTTAGTTCTTTCTTTGCCAGTGAATGTCCAAATGCTAGAGTATCATTTACTGAAAAGGCTGTCCCCTCCCCCATATGATTGCATTTGTACATATTTTTTTAAAAAGGGTATTATATTTGTATTCATTAACTTATGAGTTGTTTGACTGAAATATGTAATATCAGTCTTGACAACTGCAGCTATATCTATATAAAAACCTGAAATTAAATAGTCATGCTACCTTTTCATTCCTAAGTTTCAAATGAACACAGTATTTCTTTTTATTTAGGTATTTTATGATCAATTTTGTAGTTCTCAGCATACATTTTCTATATATACTATTTTTAGACTTACACCTAGGTATTTTTTTCCCTGTGATTACAGATGGTATTTTGTTAAATTGGTGCTCATTGTTACTCTATAGGAAAAAATATTTTATATCTTTATCTTGCATTGTATAAATCTGCTGGAAGTTATAATAATAATACTAGATTATTATTATTATTTTTTTGGGCATTTTTCAGTTCCTCAGATTTTCTATGGAGACAATCATGCCATTCATTAATAGAAACTGTTTCTTTTATCTTTTTCTTGCTTTACTCTAACAGCTAGAGTAACATCAACATGGTGAAATAATGTGAAATATGTAAAAGAACAGATCGTCTTCCCTTGCTCCTTATTTAAGGGGTAAAGCATTTCTTCACCATTAAACAGAAAGCTGGCTGTTGGGTCTTTTGGGCATATGTTCTTTAACAAACTGAGGAAGTTCTCTTTAACTCATATTTTGCTTTTAAACATGAATGTGTACTGAATTTTGTTAAGTGCCTTTTCTATACTAAACTAAGATGTGGTTTTTTTTCCTTTATCCTGCTAAAATGAATTACACTGACTGGTTGTTGAATACTGAATCTTGCATCACTAGAATAAATTCCATTTTGTCATGCTGTGTATATTTTACATATGTATATATTTGCACTGATTTAATATACTGTTGAAATTCTATTTGTTAATATTTTGTTGAGCATTTCTGCTGATATATGTAAGAGCAGTCTATACCATTCTTTATTTTTGGTAGTTTTTGGTTGTGGTACCTGGCTAATATTAGTTGTGTAAACAAACGAATGTTTCATTCTCTTCTATTTTCTAGAAAAAATAATATAGATCCATTATTCATTCTCTCCTTAAATGCTTGGTATAATTTTCTAGTAAAACCATCTGAGCCTAGGGATTTCTGAGGGGAGAGTGTAAAATTATGACTTCAATCTCTTTATTACAGACTACTTAATATATGTCATACCAAATAAGATGTGGTAGTTTGTGTTCTTTGTGCACTTCATTTCAATTACCATTTTTTGTGTATTATCCCTTTTTTCTCTAGGATCTTAGATATATCTTCAGTTTTATTTCTGACACTGGTAAATATGCTTTTCTCTTTGAATCTTTGTTACTTTTGCCAGAGGTGTGTCAATTTTATTCACCTTTAAAAATCCCAGTTTTTTTCTTTATTGAGCTTCTCTATTATTTGTCTGCTAATTTTTAGTTTCTGGTTTTATCTTTATTATTTCCTTTCTCCTATTTGTTTTGGATTTATTTTGTGTTTTGTCTTATTTTGTATTTTTGAGGTAGGAGTTGAAAGTTCTGATTTGAAACTCCCTCATTTCTAATGTATGCATTTAATGCAAAATTTCCTTCTTGCACTGAACTGTTTCCTACAAATTCTAATATACTTTATTTTCACTTTCACTCAGTTCAATGTATCTTCAAATTTCCTTCAAAACGTTTCTTTTAATAGAAGAATAATATGCTGGAATAAAAAGAACTGAAAGGAGAAATGGGCAAATACATAATCATTGCTAGAGATTTTTTTGATTCCCAGTTCAATTTCACTATCAACTGGTTCTAATGATTTGTTTCATATATATATATATAGCCAGTAGCTTTGCTGTTCGGTACATACACCTGTTAGCTTTTCTACGTGATATACTTTTATCATTATATTAAGTACTATTGTCCTGGTACTTTCTTGGATCTTAAGAGTACTATTAATAGTCACTTCTATTTTCTATTGAACACAGTATGATAGATTTTCCCCCATCATTTTATCTTCAACCTGCCTGTATCATTATATTCCAAACTGAGTTTCTTGTAGACATCACCTGAGTTAAATCTTTTAAAGCTCTCCTCTAATTTCTGTCTTTGGTGTATTTAGATCACATAATGATTGCTATCAGGGCTTAAGTCAGCCATTTAATTTTTTTTGTTGCTTTTTTGTAGCCCTTTTCTAACTTTCTGAGTTTAACTAAACAGTTATTTTAGTAGCTGTTCCAGGTATTACAACATACAGACCTTACTTACCACAGTCAACTGGTATTATTTTACCAAATCAAGTGAAGTGCAGAAATCTTCTCTTTGCCCACTGTGGTTTAAAGTATTTCCCTGAACCATACTGAGACTGTACCAAACTAATTATACTTTTACTTCTACTGCCACACAATTTACAAGACTCAAGTTTTAAGGGGGGGAAAGTATGGTAATTATCCATACCTTTTGTATATTCTTTCTTCCACGACTTACTCTTTCATCATTTCATTCCTTTAGTCATCTTTAAAGGAAGATCTGTTACTGACAAATTCTTAAGTTTTCTTTCATGTGAGAATAACTTGATTTCACTTCATTTCTTAAAGATATATTTGCTGGTTCTAACAATCTGAGATCCTGAAAATGTGCTATTTCCTAGTTTCCATAGTTTTGCATGAAAATCTGTTCTCACTAGAAGTGGTAACTAGAAATGTTATCTCTTATTGCTATCAATACCCTCCTCCCCTCCTTTTTTTTTAAAAAAAAGCTTTTAGAGATCTGATTAGGGACAGAAGTTTGTTTTGGTGTGGATGTGCTTGGGTTTATCCTGTTTGGAGTTAGTTCAGCTTTCTTCAATTTGTAGGTTTATAGGTTTATTCCATTTTTGGAAATTTTCGGTAATTCCTTTGCATACTTTTCCAGAGATGTTCCTGTCTTTTCTCCTTTTAGATTTCTCATAAGAGACAACAGAGCTTTTATAATAGTCCCATAACAGGTTGCTGAGCCTTTTTCGCCCCTAGTCTATTTTCTCTATAGTTTAGGCAGAGTAATCTGCCATCTAAATTAACTACTTTTATTGTACCCTTCATTCTAATGTTGAGTCCATCAATGTGTTTAATATTTCGTTTATTTTTCAGTTTGGAAACTTCTATTTTTTTTTTTCATCTTGCATTTCTTTGGATGAGATTTTCATTGTGTCAAGCAAATTTTTAATTTGCTTAATTGTTGCAGCATTTTTATGATGGTTGCTTTGAAAACACCTTTGTCAATTAACACTGATATCTCTTTTTCATCTTTCGGTTATCCTTTCCTTTATTTCCCCCCTTCAGTTTGGGAGTTTCCTGGTTCAAGGAATGATGAATAATTTTCCTTTGAAACCTTGGATATTTTGGGTATTGTGTTATGAAAATGTGGATCTTATTTAAGTCTATGCTATAATAGCCTTCCTCTGATATCATTTCCATGGGAAAATAACTATGAAAGAATCTATAGCTTATTCATGGTAGAAGTAGTAATATAAATTTTGGGTTTTTTTGGGTTGATGTTGATTTTTGCCTATAGGACAATGGTTATTTACTAAAAGCTTCCTTTCAAAGGCTCCTTGGTGAAAAGTACCTTGCCTTCCCAGTCAAACACAACTGCCTAGATTTTTTGGCTACTCTAGGTTGCCAGTTTCTCTAATATTCAAGCTGAGGCATACTGGCAAAAAGAAAAAGCAAGTGAAATTGCTGCCATTTTGTTGTTTGGGTCCCAAGGTCTCTAGAGCAATTCTGTCTTCTTCTATTTACCAGTCTTAAAATCGCTTTATAAATGCTGCTCTTGGATTGTAGTTGTACTGCGCAGGAGGTATAAGTGAAAATGAATCTACTCTATGTTCCTAGATAAAGAAGTTTTTTGGTTATTATTTTCATGTTTAGTCAGTTCCTATGTCAAACAATTTCAGTTTTATTTCACCCCTTGAGTGAAAACATGGTTCTCCTTCTTAAAACACCTCTTCACGACATTTTTAGACTTTATGCAAAAGCTCATGAATGATTATATTATAAAATGTTCATCTATGAATTCTTTAAAAATGAACTTTACAAAGATTATTTGTTAATACCCTTGGTTTTGAGAAGCAAAATAATATATATGTTAATAAGTAAAATGCTGCTCTCTTATTAGTATGAGAAATTCTTGCATGAGTCAAATTTAAAGCAATAATTTTATTAACCACAAATATATATATATATATATATTAATGCTGTCAAACATTAATGGAATATATTTTATTTAAATATAGTCAAATGACAACAGAAATTCACTGCTTACCACTGACTAAGAAGAAAAATGAACACAAAGGCATTAGGAACACTCTAGAATAGCTTTCAGCTTTGATGCCTTGTCACCTGACTTCATTTTGCTAAACTGTGGACAATTTTGGTTTTATGATTCTCAAAATCAACAAGAAAATTATTAATAAGGAACAGGCTATTTTTCATGCCTTAAATCCCCTACAATATACTGGTCCTTATGGTTTTAAATATAACACCTCATAAAGGAATGGTCCTCTGAAACAGGCAACTTTATGTGTCTTTAAACTGAATACAGGGATGGAACATTGCTCTGGGTTTGCAGTGTGAAGTGAAACACTAAAAGTTTTAAGTTACCAAGTTTTAAATTTTGGCAGCAAATTTTTAAAGCATTAGTTGGTGCCTGTGTAAATGAATTATGGACAATCACGGAACACCTCATCAAATATATGTGTGTGTGCGTGTATATATATGTGTGTATATATATATATACACGCACACACACACATTATATATATATATATATAAAATATATACCTCATTCAAAAAAGAATTCTTATGTGAAAATACCAATGTTGTTAAATTACTGTAGTAAATTTCTGGGTAAAAGGCATTAATTAAAAGCTGTAGTACCATAATGATACTTACTGTTCATTATGTCAAAGGGACAGTGCAAGTTGCTGCCTAGGATCTCATTATTTGTTAACGAAATTCTCCAATCATTTGTTTCCCAGAACTCTGTACTTCAGATGCTTTTATGACTCTTAGCTACAAGGTGGGAACTAAATAATTATCTTATTTTTATATATATTTTATAAATTTACTTATTTTTCTTAGCCATCACTTCTGCTTTATATAGAGTATACTATATTTAACTGAGAAAAGATTATAATTTGTTTACTCATGTATATATATACATATATATATGTGTGTGTGTGTGTGTGTATATATATATATACACACAGTATATTCAAACACGATGTACTCAGAAAACCCCAACAGTTCAGGTTGGTCAATGAAAATAATTGAGATACAGCAAATTTTACCTATTAAAGATAGAAAATTTCCAAGCTTCACATCATGTTACATAGCAATAATACTTTCCTTAGTCAAGCAGAAGTAGATACAAATAGTTACATTATGTTTAGTATTTTGAAACATTTCCAAATTTTATTAATGTTCTTCCTATTCTCTTAAGAAACAAAAAAGATAGGAAAAATATATACAGAGATGTGTTAAATCATTTTAACTTCCACAGAAAGCTCAGAACACAATATAAGGATCTGATATAAGATGAATGTTACAGGGAATTTCAAAGGGGAGAAATTCTCTTACAATAATCAAAGGTAACCTGAGCTTTAAAAGCTTATTGGAGAAATACCAACTAATGATGACATACACATATTACATTTCTATTAAATAAAAAGACAACATGTAAAGGGTTTCTGTTTACCTCTTCTACATTGGAAGCAGTTTTAGCAGAAGTTTCCATGAAGATAAGTCCATGTTCTCGTGCAAAAGCTTCACCTTCCTCTTTTTTTACCTCTCTTCTAGATTCTAAATCACTTAACACAAGGAAAAAAAGGTCAATGTCATTAACGTAATATAAATGAAGACACCTGTGGAAACTACAAGACAAATTTGTGTTGATCATTTCAACTAATTTTTAACACACAATAACCAACTGCATTACTATAAGTATCATGAGGGTGAAGGTGTCTACAGCATACTGCTTAGCTTCAAAGAACAAAGAATAAGAAAGAAGATTCTCAGCAACAGTCCTATACAAACTAAAACTACGAGGAAACTATAGGGAACATCTAGCCCAACACTCTGCCTTTGATTATAGTGCTTTCCAAAGAAGGGAACAACTTTTGCCAAAAATTGTAATTTGAGAGAGCTGAACTATATATTAGCATCCTCACTCTTCAAGCATATTAAGTTTCTATGTGTCAATAAAAAATGTTTCTATGTGTCATAGCTGGGTATGGTGGCTTGAGTCTGTAATCCCAGCTCTGGGAGGCTGAAGCCAGGGATCGCTTGAGTCTGTGGGTTCCAGACCACCTTGGGCAACATAGCGAGACCTAGTCTCAAAAAATAGCTGGGTGTAGTGGTGCATGCCTATAATCCCAGCTACCTGGGAGGTTGAGGCTAGGATCACTTGAGTCCATAAATTCGGGACTACCATGGGCAACATAGCGAGACCTAGTCTCTTAAAAAAAAAGAAAAAAGCCACACAGGTCTTTGAAATTACTTAGCAAATCTAAAGTACCAAAGAAACACTAATTAGTAAGCCAAGTTAGACTAATTTCCAGTTTCTTTTTAAAGTGAAACTTTTGGGATGGGGGAGGGAAAGAGAGCAAAGGGATCAGGGAAAAGTGAAACAAATTTCAGAAGACAAAGCACGGTTATTTACTATAGTGGAATTGTACACATGTAGTAGGAGGGAATAGCCACATTCTTCTTCAAGTGTGTTCTATAGTAAAATTTTACTATTATAAATTATTTCACGCATTCATAAAATGGAAAATAAACCATGTACTTTCATCTAGCCTTGACATATTATTCTGACGAATTTGCAAGACTTTGAAAAAATCAATAATTATGGTTCCAGTCGCCTTTATCCCTGCCCTGTCTATTCTTCATCTCATTCTTTTCCCTCTAAATCTCAAAGAGAACTATTACTCTATAGCTGGTGTTTTCATGCTCCTGCATGTATTGATATTTATACTCACCCTTATAATCAATTCATACACAGATTTTATTTCACATTAAAATGCTTTTATAATCTGCTCATTTTGGCCTGCACTGTTCTTCAGATTTATTCACATGTGATCTACTGTCTTAACTTTATATAATTTTTGTATGCCAAAACTTGTCCAGGATAGTATTTTTCAAACTATGTTATGACTGAATAAATTGTAAAACCACTTCACTGAATCATAATCAGAATTTTATTTAAAAAAAAATTTGGGGTACTCAGTGATGCAAAAATATATATGCAATCAATTAAAAATAATTAAAAAGGTTTTATTATATATTATAGTAAGTAAAAAAATAGAAACTATCAGAGAATGTCATTCATTGTCTCTTGGAATTTGTTACTTAGAAAGTTAGAACAAAACTTATGTACTAGGTCACACTGTAAAATGCATGTTTTCGGTCAAAATAAAACATTTGAAAACCAATGCAGTTGAATATATACTAAGCACAAAGGTGCTTTCCAAAATAGTTGTAAAATTTATTCTCTTAGTAGCAATGTTTTAACATTCCCAGTGAATGGCATCCTCATCTACACTTGTTAAGACTTTTAATATTTGACAATCTGATGAATGTGAATGGTACTACACATTTATTTTAATGTTTTTAGCTGAATACTAGTGAGTTTCATAAATACTGGCTGTCTCATTAATTTAATGAGAAGAAATTCAAGAAAAGTCACATATTTATTATTTATCATTTATAAGTTAGATATTTTAATAGAAACATGGGATGCATTTGAACCAGACAAAGTTTATATTCTAGTGGGGTACAATAGTAGTAGACAATAGTAGTAGAGTCAAATCTATAGTGTGTTACAAAGTGTTTAGCACAAAGGAAATCAGCAGAACCAGGAGTGTCAAATAAGGAAGCTTATTTTATTAAGCAAATATTATGTCTATTCTGTAATACTACAATTGACTAACACTGAATTTCCTTTCTCTGTCTTGTTTTTCAACTGCCAAGTGAATGTTTTACATGTAATCAGGCTTAAAATACAACTTTGTGTCCTAATTTTCTTCAGTGAATATCAACATCTTTGTCATTACATCTTTCCACATAAAAATACCTGGTATTTTGTTAGTGCCTGGTAATACCAACTTATCAAGTGGATATTTCACAATTTAGCTAATCATTTCCTTGTCAAATGATAGGAGTAGCACAGTATGCATTGGGTACTGAGAAAGCATTTTACAAGGATTATCTCATTGAATTTACATGACAGGTTAGGAAAATGAGACATAAATTAAAATTCCAAGTCTACTCAAGTAAAAGTTGCCATAGTAATTATCAAATACAGACATTACACTATACTGTATCATTAAAATTATCTTTAAGCTATTTTTTCTAATAATAATTGGGCATACTGAAGAAATTTTTGAAAAACATGGAAAAAGCAAATACCTAAAATTTTATTCTCTACAAATAGTATCCTGATGAACATAATTCTATACTATTCTTTTATCATCTGTTTCTTCCTTCTATACTCACACAACTATCAACCTATTTTGCCTTTTTGCTACTGACTGTACCATCTTTCACAATTTTTACTGAGTGTACAGTAAATAATATTGTATGTAAATCTAAATTACACATATTAGGGAAAATATAAAATAAAATACAGATGTTAAAATCTCATAACCCAATGCAAAATAAAGACTATGTTTCAACTTTGCAAAATTCAGGACAACTTGGCAACTTCAAAGCTGGCTAACTGGATAAACTACGCTTATAATATTGCTATATAGCAAGCAGTTCACTATCAGTCACTGTTCTGTAACAGAGATTCCTGTAAATGATTCTGGTGGACACTTCATAACCTTCATTGTTAAGGCTTTAAAAAAAAAGTTACAATTTATAAAATCCTGTATAAACATCCATCCAGTGAAAAAAGAGCTCAGAAAATTCCCCCAAAACCTGAAATGCTGCAAAGTTTGATGTAAAATCACCACTAAATTAAATGGATGTTATGAAATATTAGAGGTAAGATGAGAACATAAAGAGCCAATTAAACTTGCACATATTATATAGCATAAATGGACAAGGATAACTGATCCAACCATTATCTAAGAGGTTCCTATGGGCTGTGCTGTATCTTGGATTCTGGTACAGACCACCCTGTAAAATATACAAATCTCTAATCCTCCCTGGTTTTGTGGTGCTTACATTCTAATAGGAATTAAAAAGGGAAGAGGAACAGAAAATACTAGCAACAGCAATGAAGCAATGTACTCCTGAAATTCAGGCCCTTCATTATTAGGAGAAAACTGACAATGAATTATATAAAATCTTCAAGACAGTACCTTCCCATAATTACCTTTTATCCCATTTCTACCATGTTATTTTATCCCATTTTATGCATATGCTCTACCTTAACTAAACAATCCCTTATTTTGAGATATTTCAAGTTATTCAGTTTCTCACCACCAGTATCTCTGATTATATTTGTATCTGTCAAGTGTTATCTTGACAAAGCAGAACATGTTTGAAGGTTTGGGAGGGGGGAAAAAGTGGTGCTTCAGTATTCATGATCTTTATCACTCTATTTTGGTAATTTTCTCAGTTTTCCAGCATAAAATCATATTGTTGTCTTTGACTTTTTACCCCCATGATTTCTATTAAATTTTATTACTCAAATATCTCTCCTTAACCATTCTCTTCATCTATGCTCTCTTTTCCCCCCATCTGTTTTAGGTTCATATTATCATCATTTATTAAAAATTTTCATTTTTGTAGATTCTGCTTTCCACTTCTATAACCAATTTAAAATGGCATAGTAAGAAAAATCTGTGTCATCTGTCACTCTGACTAGGTCACTGCCCTTCTCAAATCCCCTCCCTGGCTCCCTACTGCTTAATGCATCTAATTCAAAAATTGCTTATTCCCTGTTTCCATGTCTACTTCAATTCACTTCATCTAATAATAATCACCTCATTTATCTCTGTTCAATTCCATTCATTCTTTGGAAGTCATATACTTTTTCCATTTTTCCTTTTTCCTAGTTTGCTCTTTAAAATGTCTTTCCTTAACCATTATACTAATCATAAGAACTGTCTACCTACAATCATTTCAAACAGTTCTTATATATACTACACTTTTCCTTTCACATTTGGACTATAAGCAACTCATGGACAGCAACCAAATTCAAGACCCTGATTCAAGATGGCTATAAGTCACCATGTTTCATACACAAAAACACTGGTAAAGTATAAAAGTTCTCTTTATTGCACAAATAATCTCCCCCTATGATTTCATATATCCCTACAGAATTATACAAAGACCAAAGTTTCCTTCTACAGCATTAACCTTCAAAGATTTAGTCAGAGGACTTAAATGAGGAAAGAATAACCAGGACAGGATTTGAATCAAAAAGCCAGAAAACAAAACTTCCACTTACAAAGAGGTAATCAATCCTTAGCCTTTTAGAAGGGAAAGTCATTTAAGTAAACATTTTAACAGTATAACTTGATTTCTACCAAAATAGTACTTTCTAGTAAAACAACTTTCAAAAGTAAAATCTATTAAGTTATCTGACTGCTTTTTGTCTTTATAGTTTTATTAAGTGTTAATTACAATAAAATACATTTAATAAGTCTGATGAATTGTAACATATTTACAGTAATTCATCCTTTTTACCCTCTGCATTAAGCAATTAATGATCTGTTTTTCTAAGATTTTATATCAATGGAAAATAGAGCATATCTTCTTTTTTGTCTGGCCTATTTAAGCATAATTACTTTGAGATTCACCCACCTTCTTGTTTTATAGCAACCGCTCACTTGTCTTTATTGTTGAGTGTTACTCCATTATATGGTTACTATTAAACTGCATTTACCTATTAATTAAAATGTGTTGTTTCCAGTTTGGAACTACCACAGAGTTACAAAAATTGGTGTATAATTCTTTGTGGACATATGAAAAAATGTTTATCTTGGGAAATACCAAAGACTGAAATGGCTGGATGACAGATGTTATTTCCAAAGGCACCACCAAATGGTTTTATAAAACAATTCTATCATTTTATATTTCCACAAGCAGTATATACGTTTTACATTCTTGACATCCATGCAATTTTCTACTAGTCAAAGAACTCTCACACTCACAAGTTTATATAAATCACGGACAATAGACTCTTTTCGCATATAACATAATTTTAAATGTAATTTTTTTTTTTTTTTTTTGAGACTAGGTGCCTCAGCTTCCCAGGTAGCTGGGATTACAGGCGCCCACCACCACGCCCAACTATTTTTTTGGAACTAGGTCTTGCTACAGGCCCCAGGCGGGACTCGAACTGTGATCCCTAGCCCCAGCCACTTCATAGGCTGAAGCTTACAGGCACGAACCACTGTGCCTGGCCCCATTTTAAATGTAAATTAACAGGATATTCACTATAGGTAATATATCCTAGTGATATAAAGTAAAGAGTGACAAAACATTAGTATAACACTAACTTATCAGGTAAGCCTGAGAGGTAAGTTTAAAAGTTCTAATGTGATTTCTATTAACCAATATTAAAAGTGCTTTAGGACTTTTAGTAGAAATGTATATGATTAATCTAAGAATATATTATTATAATTACTCATCTAATGCATTAAATCATGAAAGAGGAAAATATTTCTCTGATTCAACAAAGATACTTCCACTGCCAAGCATTCAAAACTGGAAAATAGCAGCAATCTATCTAAATAAACCAGCAAGTTTTATTTTAAATTTCTAATCAGATAAAACTCCTTTAGAGAATCATTAATGCAGATCTTTCAACATAAACTATTTCAAATAATGATACCTTTTAAAGAAAGACAATAAGCCTTTTTTAAAAAATAAAAATAAGCATATTATCTCTATTTAAAGCCAAAAGAAACATTTTAAGATTTCTGAAATTTTGTAATTTAAGAAATCAGTAACTGACATTTGGACAAATACTTAAGATAAGCCATCATATAAGCAGATATTCAATTTTTATCATTAATACAAAAAAGTTTTAAATTAGTATTTTTACCTTTTATTTCCAATAAGCATAATGACCATGTTGGAGTTGGAATGCTGGCGGGCATCTTCTAACCAGGTTGTCAAGTGGTTGAATGTATCTCTCCTAAACATAAAAAATAGTTACTATCTTCAATATTTACCTTAGTAGTATATGATGTGCAGTACACATTACCTGAAGATAACTCATTAGGCATATCATTACACATATGTAGAGAAATAGATTTTAAGTTACAGTATCTGAATTTAAAGTTTATGAATTATAGTGAAGAAATTAGATGTAATCTTACCTTAAAAAATTCCAATGTATAAATAATATTGTTAAACTGATTATCTGGGCAGTGCTTATTCATGTAAGAAAAAATTTCACTGCAGACTACTGTAGCAAATTTAATTCAAGACAAAGTTTAAAAGACAAATAGTCATGGCATAAATGAAAAGTTATACCTTTATTACTCATAACCATATTTACTTAAAAAACGTCTCTGCACTGACTACTGAACTGAAAAAAATTCAAAGTTCTCACCTTGTAATATCATATACTAGTAAAGCCCCTGCTGCACCTCTGTAATATGACCTTGTGATAGATCGAAAAGACTCTTGTCCTGCCTGTGAGGAAAGAAAATGTTAAAAGTTTCCTTTAGTAACTGTCCCCTACATTTTCTTATTATTCATATGTGGAATGCAGGTATATAGGGAAAATGTGCACAGAGGAAAAGAAGAAACTCTAACTATACCATTTTAATAAAAAGTCAAAAAACACCACTGTTGCGCAAGTCAACCAGCCACACATGTAATCTTCTGAGCAGTCTCCTCTCCACATCTTCCCCCCCACCCCAACCTTTTTTGGCAATCCCTGACAACCCAATTTACTGAATGGCTTCACAATACATGAGTCATTATTAGAACACAGAATGGACTCCTAGCAACTAAGCTCTGAAGACAAATTTGAAAGGAAGCAAATAACCCAGAGCCTCACATTTGAATTCAATAACCCCACTCCCTGGGGCAGCTGTTGACACTAGAATAAATAAAGCCCATTGTAAATAAATGATGAATGACATCTTTACGCCCACCATCTGCTGGTGTAAAGGTTGTTGGAAGGCCAAGGATGCAGATTTTATCAGTTATATCATAAACTGCAATGAGCTTTCAACAGTCATCAGATGGAATTCTTTGAGCAATCATTTTATTATGAAAAACAGAAAGTGGTTCTGAATTCAATTTATATAATTTTTTCTGCACACTTAATCAATTTTCTCTGTATTTGATATATAATGCCTGTCAAAAGGCAACAGGATGTAAAAGTCATCTTTATAGCCACTTGTGACAACAGACTTCAGAGATTATGCAAAAATCAGTTAATTTTTACTGATGGCACTTTTTAAAAAAAATCTGGAACATGCTTATTGCTTCTGAGTTTAAAATTAAGAGTTTATATCAAATGTATTCTCATTTTTAATCACCTAATCAACTCATTTCTCCTTTAGAAAAAAATATGCATTTAAATTAAGTAGATATGGGGGAGGGAGAAATCAGGAAAGGGAGGGGTACAAGATGATCAAGATGAGGGTTCAAGGGTGATGGGGGGAGGGCCCTGGGAAATGCAATGATGTAATTACACACAAACACATGCAAAAATATGTAAACAACAAAATGATAAATAAAAAATACAAAATTAAGTAAATATGAAAGCAATAAACAATTTTTGTACTAAGTTTACTGAATTTTATACTCAACTTGCTGAAAAATATTCAAGTCTGCATGTTTCAAGTTCTAACCTTTCTATGTAAATATGACGCCCTTCTCACCTTTAGAATGTACAGAAAGCTCAGGTTCTGCCACCCTAACACCAGCACTCTAATTCCTTGTTTTGGTCCTCTGTAACACTCATTCCCTTCCACACCTCCAAAACCCCAGTACCTAGGGTCTGACACCTAACCAGCATGCAGAGAAAGCCTGCTGAATGAAACCTAGTATCTTTTGTCAAACAGGCAAAATGGTCATTACTCCACCCCACATAAATGAGAGGACTACAGCAAATCCTAATAAGATGCATTAAGAATTATTTTTCCTGTGTGGAAACTAAAAATTGGGCTCTCTCTTGGTTACAATCAAGTTTGACACTTGGAATAAAGTCCTATGCTTAATACTGAGAAAACAACACATAACGGGGCTATAAAAACAACCATAACTCATTATATTGTCTGAGGTTAAAAAACTAGATGATACCAGCAGGAAGGCATGATATTAAATTATTTCCATGTAACTTACTGAGGTGTAACTTTATTAAAAAAAAAAAAAGTACTTTGGAATCCAAATTTAAATGAAAGTATTACCAGAATTTCTTTAGTTGCTTTAGCATGGGAAAATGAATGACAATATTTTTAAGAGATTTGTTTCACTGTGAATTATATATGCCAAGGGAAGGTTTCATGGCAAAAAAAAAAAGTTATTCATAAAATTCAGGTTTAGCGAGCTCTTTATTCTTCCATATGTATAAACACTGTGCAAAGGTAAAAGTTCTTGCTAGGATTATACCTACAGGATGAATTAGAACAAAGACAATATTAAAATAACACTACTACAGGATCTAAAACTTCAGTTAATAGCCAGGAAAAAAGTATGAGAAAGAAAACGTAATTTAAAAAAATTTTATAACATTTCATTACTCCTGAATTTTTCTGTGCAAGAATAAACATGCTGCAATGTGGAAATAATCTATATAATGCATTGTTTTATGCTGAATTAAAGTGAATTTTATCTGTAATTACAAAATCAAGCCAAAACTCAAGTAAACAGAAACACACATTTCAAGACTATAAATGTAGCTGAGCATCTTAAAAGCTATGACTACTTTATAATAAAAGTAAATATTCATTGTAGTTTCCAAATTATTGTTACTTGACTTTATTGTTATTTATTTATTATTGTTACATGGAAAACATCCCATACTGCCTAGCCTCTTTACTAAAATGGCACTGGTAGACTTGAAATAAATATTGCCCAGTAGTGTTCTACTATGGTCTCACCAACTATAAACAAACTGTTGAAGTATCACCACATAAAACCAGCACAAAGGTTAATTATCTTGATGAAACTAAAGCCAATAATTTAGTTTAAAAAAAGCATTTTAATTTAAACATACTCAAACTCTGAATAAGCTAGTTTGCTTTAAATAAAAAAAAATGTTAACTTAGGAAGTATAGATGTTATTTTTGATCGTCTTCACTACGAAGTGTTGCTTTAAATACATTTTAGAAGCTTGAAACTGAGCAGGATATAGAAACTCTTTATAGTAAGAAATTTCCAATAGCAGCTAAAGGTGTAAAGAAGATGCACTGAATGAAACAAGAATGACTGGCCGAGTGAACAGCACCATAAAAATACATTAAGGGTACCAGAGTGATTATGAGCTTATTAGCTCATAATATAAGTCATTGATTTCTGTATATATTAAAAAAAAAAAATCAGCAGGATACCCAGATATGCAATAGCACAGAACAGAGCAAGCTGGTTTCAAAAAATAACAGATGTTAATTTTTAAAAAGTGATGCTCAGGACTAAAATCAATGTCAAAGAGTATTTGTGGCATACTACAGACTATGTGAGGGCTGTTAAATCATATAAATATGATATTTTGCAACATACATTTAAAATTGCAAAAGTCAGATAAAGATTCCACCAATCTGACTTCTTCATGTGCCTGGGTCTTTCTGTTGTTATTTTTGAGACTAGGTTTGGCTATTTTTGCCCGTGGAACCGCAGGCTCTCATTAACCGGGGTACCACAGACTCAAGCAATCCCCAGCCTCAGTTTCCCAGGCAGCTGGGATTACAGGCGCAACCCACCACACCCAGCAATTTTTTTGGAACTAGGTCTCACTACAGGCCCCAGGCCGAACTCGAACCTCAATCCCTAGCCCCGGCCGGCCGCTTCATAGGCTGAAGCTTACAGGCACGAGCCACCGTGCCCGTCCGGTTTTTCGGTTGTTAACAACTTTTATAGTAACCAGGGTGGCAACTTAATTCCCTTCTCCTGTCATTTGCATAACATACAACTATACACACGGAGTTACTGCTGAAAAATCTCCAAGTAACCTGAATGTATGTCATATGCTCTTGGGAATCAGATCTCTGTTTCCCAATAATTTATGCACTTATCTTGCTCATATAGTCAATTTTTCTTCCTATGGTATCTGTCCATATTCTGCATATTCCTACATTTGTGACTGTGTAAAGTTTTGCCTGAAAAACTACTCTCTCTCCTCTTTCCACCTGATTTTTATTTCCTCTGAGGATCAGTTCAAAAGCCCCCTCCCCCATTCTCTAAAAAAGTCAGGAAGTCTATCAACACATAATTATTATTTTCTTTTCATAAATCCTAAGGCACTTATTTCCATTATCTTTTTCTACCTTTATTTCTCTTTGAGGGATAGTCTAACTCAGAATACTAAAGCACCCATATAGGAGGCACTCAATATGTTATCTCATAAAAAGCCCATAAAATCAGAAAATTAAGATTTGTGACTTCTTATATAATAATACCTCTTACATTGTTAGTTATTTATCTAGCAGCTATACAGAACACAGCTAAGAACCAAAATGAAGGAAAAGGAATTTCTAAGTAGTCAAATAAGTTACCCAACCCAATCTGCATGCAAGAAATTTCAGGTATGTTATCATACAGATTTAAAAATCTAGACCTCTGATCTAGGAATTGATATCACTGAGGAAAAGAATTCCGAAATCTAAATGTAAGAAAGATTTCTGGTTTTAAATGACAGAAAAAAATCAAACATTGCCTTAGTGTCCAAAACAAGGATGGGAAGTATCAACCTGAGCTACTTAATTCTAAGTCTCTTAAGGGAAGCTCTTGTACCAACTAGGGTAAGAGCCTGAGAAGAGAAATGAATAAACAAATATCTAAAAGAAAAGTAGATAGTGAGTGCTTTAAAAAAATTAAGGCTATTTAGTTGGAAAAAAAGAGAGGATACCACTGTGTGTGAGAGAAAATGGAATTACCACAGGTGGGAAGTAATCATTAGAGTAGAATGAAACGTCTGGTATAGTGCTGAATTGTTCAAAAAAAGGTGACCAATAGTTGCATTCAAGGAGACAAAACAGCTGCATCTTCCAAAGTCTTTCAACTCCTGCAATTGGGGGAGTGGGACCAAAGGGAGAGGCAGTGGCAAAATTGTTTCTAGGCTGTTTCCCTAGCCCTACTGAATTTTCAAGAATAACATCCAAAGGGTTCATGGATACATTCATAGTACTTCTTTTCCTGGCAAAATGACATATTTTTACAAAGGATCAAAAAAAAAAAAAAAAAAAAAGCCTATGATCTGCTGAGAACACAGGTTTCAACATGACTTTTTTTTTTTTAAACACAGTTACACTTTTATTGGGTGGGAAGATCTCTAAATCTGAAGTAATTTTTAGAGAAGCTGAGTAGATATAGATATATATAAATTTAAAACATCCACACCACTTATTTTGAGGGAGAATGACATCTCTTTGCATAAAAGACTTGAAAAAGTGACAAAAATCAAAAGATGAGTAAGATAACAGAAAAGGTGGGTAAGGACTGCACAAAGATCTAAGAGTGAGAGCTAAGAGTGAATTCTTGTATCTTTCTTCAACTCCATGAATAGGAACTAACTTATGTTTCTTTGACTCACCCTGAGAGAGATCAAGAATAGTACTCCTGACTTCTATTTCAATAAAAAAGTAACACAGGGCTAAGGGAAAGTTCCTGCTAGGTCTAGAAGTATCACCAGCAACTACACTCACTATTTTCAAAGAAAGCTAAAAGAATGATTGTTGAAATGCCTTTTGTTGTTGTTTGTTCTGGTGATATAAAATGGATAGGTAACAAATGACAAACATCCTAAAATACTGAGATTTAGATATTGTGGGAAAATTCATTTAAAAATGCACAGAAAATTCATTTAAAAGTTGAAGAAATGACCATATATAAAACATGGCAAATTTTTTTGAAGGACTACAGGACAGTTTCATAGATGTGCCAGGTATGATCTTTATTCCTAAAACTTTATCTTGCTATACAAATGTAGACATAACAAAATATTAATGTATTAAAATCATATATGTGCACATACATAACAATGCACAGATATAATCAAAGTGTGAAGCAACCTTAATGTGTGCCAGATAATGTCTATTAATGAGTTTTAGAAGTTAGGTAAGAAAACCAGAAACAATACAAGAAAAACCCGTAAGGCAAAGACTCAAGAAAAATACTTGCAAAAGTAGTTAACTGAGTTTTTAAAACAGTACTTAAAATCTAGTTCCCTTCAACGGGAAGTCCTTGAAAATTCTGTTTGGGGTATTATATGTCTATAAAAGTACCACAGTCTCTTTATTTTAGAAACAGGAAAGAAAACTAGTCACCTGCCCTTCCAGATGTGTTATGCACAGAGTTTTCTATTTCCCTTTCATATGTCTAGTATAAACAATTATTATAGATTTCTATTGAAAGATGACTGCAGGGCAGAAGCATTAACTCAAAAGGTTAGGCAAAGCTGGGCGTGGTGGTATGCGCCTGTAGTCCAAGCGCTAGGAGGCAAGAGGCCTGGGATCACTTGTGTTCATGGGTTCAAGACTGCCCTGGGCAACATAGTAAGACATAGTCTCAAAAAAAGCAGCTGGCCATGGTGGTGGGCGCCTATAATCCCAGCTACCTGGGAGCTAAGGCTGGGGAGATCACTTGAGTCCCTGGAATCTGGACTACCCCAGGCAACACAGCGATACCTAGTCTCAAAAAAAAAAAAAAAAAAAAAAAAAAAAAAAAAAAAAAAAAAAAAAAAAAAAAAAAAAAAAAAAAAAAAAAAAAAAAAAAAAAAAAAAAAAAAAAAAAAAAAAAAAAAAAAAAAAAAAAAAAAA
>PVHY01000449.1:0-106185 GCA_004024945.1 Uropsilus gracilis | reverse complement strand
GAAACAACTTAGAACTGAATGAATTAAGTTTCAAAAAATGAGGAGCGATCATTTATGAGGAACCCTTAAGGAAAGTACATTGAAGAAGCCGGAACAGAAACAATGAGGAAGTCTATGACTAAAATGTCACATAATTATCATTACTATGGTAATCTTTTTTTTTTTTGAAACCACATACTTTTGCAGATATATCTTGAATATATCCAATGATCCTTCAAGTTGCTTATATAGAATGAGAAGTCTAATCCACTCAATCAAAAAAAATTACCAAACATTGTGTATGCAACCAAAGAAAGACTACAGGATACAAAGGTGAATATGATATATAAGATGGTCCTTCCCTTTAAGAAGTCTATTTTGGGGAGCAAATAATGTAAACAACAAGAAAAATGGATCAGAACTACTAATAGAAATATGCATGAAATACCATTGAGAGAATTAGCTATTCCATGGAAGTCAGAGTGGCTCCACAGAACAGCTGACATTTGAAGTGATCTTAAATGAAAAAGGGAGAAACGTACTTCCACTGAAGTAAACGTGTACAGAGTGCAAGATCTGAAAAACATATTTACAGAAGAATAGCAAGCACTCAGGGTCACACTACACTGAAGAATGTGTATTACACAAGCCTATTAACTTTACAAAGCAAACCAGTTTATGTAAAACAATCAGTTCTAAAAAAGGACTTTAATACAAAGTAGAAAACAGTCTTTTGGTTGGCAGTTATTCAATTTTAAATGCTCAAGAGAGAAATGACAATATTTTTCCCATTTTCTGTGTATCTTTAAAATCATGTTGGCGAGAATATAAATTAAAAAGTAATGAGATGCTCTAGGTTCAGAGAACAACCTAAGAGATAGCAAAAGTGTAAGTTTTCACTGAAAAGAGGACGTAAAAAAGCAGAAGCACCTATACCCCTGTAACCTTGAGACATAGCAACATAGAGTGCAGTTTTCCATTTTAGGAATGACTGAATGACTGTTAAGCATCAGAAAACTTAGGTCTCACATTACCCTACAGCAACTTACTTAGTTTTCTTAGGAATAAATTCTCTAAGAGAGAGTATTTTAAGGTTTTCTTTCAATATCCATTACTGAGGTGACAGAGAATAAAACTAATATTGACCAGAGGGAAGAAGATCAGAAATCTATGATACAATTCTCTGTATTTTCTACTTCACTTACCAGTTTAGAGAGTATGTTTTGTCATTATAGATAACTTCTTTAGTTTTTAATCAGCTGGGGTTCTATAAAGAATTAAGTCCTAATTGCCCAAGTAAGAAGTTCTCAAAGTGTGGTCCCAGAAGCCCTGCAATTCTTTTAAGTCCCTAAAGACTCTTTAAGCATCCATGTGCTTCCTCATTTCCCAAGTAGCTATTTTGTATTTCACCCCATGTCTATAGGGATCTTAGTGTGTAACAAAACAAAATGGCCATAAAATAATATGAAAACAAAATGAATATACAATGTACTTTCACAAAACAACTTTGCTGAGGTCACACAATGTATTTTTGTTATACTTACCGTATCCCAAATCTGAAGTTTTATCTGTTTGCCATCAATAGTTATCATTCGAGCACCAAACTCTACACCTGTACAGAGAAGAAAATGATTTGTTACACAAACTGGTGGGAATATAGTCCACATTTAAGAATATTTTTGTTTAGAACACTGCTGCAAATTTAAGTTGTTCCCAAATTTTCCTAGTCAGTGCTGAAATAAACTTTCTTCATACACTTTCAACAAGTGTTATGATGTTGTGGAAGTAGAATTGCAGGTCAAAGGGAATGCTTTATACTTACAGTATAAGTATATACTTATTCTTATAAATTTACCATTTTGGTTTTTAATCTTGTATTTTCCATTTTTTTTTTATAAAAACTCAGTCAACAAAACAGAGGAGAAAAATGGCACAATTCCAAAACACCAAGTAGCTTTGAAGAAAATTCTGAAAGAAATATATTGCTTATATCATACCAAATAAGTACTGCTTGGAATGCACTGTTACTATTTAGATCAGTATTATGGTGAAGGGAAGACGCATAGTTCCCCAAAGACAGATGTCATCCAGCATTACTGCCCAATGTCTGAATTCTATTTCAACGTCTCCTGTAATTCCCCTGACTGTGACTGGGAGGGTGAGCTAAAAACATAATTTGGTCTCCCAAGATATTACTTGACAGTAATAATTCTACATTTGAATATTTACTCTATTCTAAAGAATAGTTCAAAATGCCAAGAAGTAGAATGCTGCTCAGACATAGGAAAACCAAAGAAAACAGACCCAGGAGTCACTAAGTACCAGAATCAAAATTGAAAATTATAAAAGTATATCATATGAGAACTATTGAAATGTTTACATACATTTACCTATCTACTTATATGTGAGTTACAGAATTGGGAAGGGGGGACTCACAAAACACCATATACAAGTTTATCATTAACGACATGAAAGTGAGAGTAGTTGAGGGAAAAGCTAGTGACTAAATACGGTACACAGTATGTTCATTGCAATAATCAGTCATTTAAAAGGAATGTACTAAAACACAAAATTCTACATCAGTAAGATATTTGACAAAGTAATCTTTGCATGAACTTATTATTTCTATGTACAGACTAGTTAGAAAAATCCCATTTGTCTTTTTATTGTCATGGATGGACTTTTAACCATAACCCCAAAACATCAGATGCACTATATTCACTGAGAATCAAGATCTCATCAACGCGTGATGTCAAATTTGACAAAAAGCAACAACAAATTAAAAACACAGTTTGACTAATACAATGGTTGAGCAGGCAAGGCAAGCTAACAAACAGATGTTCTTTTTCTGGAACTGGCAGGCTGAGCTGAAGGATGAAGACAGTAAAACTGATTAGCAATCATTCTAGCCTCCTGGATGAAAGGCTCAGACCAACACTGCTGCTGCATGACTGCTGTTTCCGGACCTAGGCCTCTAAAATGGTTTTGTTCCTGTTCATTCCCAACTCTCAATCTCCAACCTTCTTTGAGTTCCATATAAAACTCCAGATATTCTAACATACTCTTTTCTGCTTAACTTAGCATGAATTGGGGGCTGGAATATTTATTTCTTTGTCCAAAATAAGTAGATGTGGAGTGCTGAAGCTGTCATTTGAACAAAGATTTCACCTTTGAAAATTAACACAATCTTGAAGAAATGGTACATGAAAATCAGGATTATTTTCAAAGCAGGGATATATAAAACTGATATCAGTATTATTGATCAATAGGATCAAGAAAAAGAACAAAAAAATAAAGGTTATTGTCTTAAGTAGGAATGAGAATAAAAAACGATGGTAGGAAGAAAATATACACCTCAAAAGGAAAAACTGTCAATTGCTATTGGTAACTAAAAAACTATGTTTTCCGTTTCCCTAAGACATAAAATAAACACAGTTCAATTATAGTTTCAGAAACAAAATTCTTTTCCACTGGGTTGAACAGATTTTACCCTGTACTACATGAGGCAAAAGAAAAAAACTGAACCTCAAAAGCACCCTGGAAGTTTCACAAAGTAAACTCTATTTCTCTTCCATATATATTTTTTAATATTATTTATTTTGCTCTTTAGAACATCACAACCTTGGTAAGTGATTTTTGGGATACCTCCCTCTCCCTCCTCCCTCTGGTGCCCCTTCCATTCTCTCAAACCCCACTCTTTGTTGTTTACTAGTTGTGCTGAGTCCATTAGTCTGCTTTTTTCCTGGGGCCGAGTTCTTTTATTGGTTCTGGTGCCAGATTTAGGGGGTCTTGCCCTCACTCAGTGTTGGTGAAGAAGTTTCTCTGAATACAGGCATCTGTGGATGGCCTTTTGTAGATCATCTCCTCCACCTCAGTTTGCAGTTTTGATGTGGGGCTGATTACCCCATCTTTGGTCTTCCTCTCCCCTCCCGTAGTGTGGGGAGGGGGCGTTGCTCTCCTAGAAGGCATCTGCCAAATGAGGTCCTGGGTCTTCCTGGCCCGGTGAGTGCATAGGTGCACACTGCGACACCGTGTCTCTACAGTTGTTCCTCTTGTCTCGCATACACTGGTTCTCTCGGTTGTCCATCTGCTGTGTACATCTCAGGCTTGTGGGCTGGATTTTTGCATGATCCCTCACCTGTTCTATGATGGGGTTTGTGTTACAGGTTCTTGCTCCTCTTGAAGTTTAGCTGGAGAGAGTGAAATGGAAGCCCTTCTCCCCCCTCCAGCCTGTACCTTCCTGCGCGGGGGCAGGCCCAGATGGCTGAGCCTGTGCCCTTCCATGCTCCCCTTGGGCTAGAACAAGGGGGCAGCATGGCTCTGCTATTCTGGGCTGCAGATGGTTAGATCTTTCATTTTATGGGCTAAACCATTATCTCCTATGCCCTTGAAGCTCTCTTCCCAGATCCTTTTTGAATTAATAGGCAGTTTGGCTGCCAGAGAAACTGTGGCGCCTAAGGCCTTATTTACCTGACTTACCTGACATTGTAAGAGAATGATGCTAATTTTTTTAGATTTCTTACTGCCAATCTCCTGAAGCAAAACACTCTGTATGTGTGTGTACACACACATTTTCTATTTGTCACTAGATCATTATCATCTTTGTCCAGAAGTATTTGAAGCTTTGCATTAACAATCATTTATTGAACATTCAATAACTGATATCTTTTATTTTATGTTCATGGCCAAACTATTAAATCTCTGTTTTAGTTTTCTAAAAACAGTAAATATTTACTTAACATGACCAAATAGTCACAAAGACAGACCAGTTCCTGGCATGCCCTAAGTAGTCACTATGGGTCAAATATTATTTTAATTCCACACTGTACAGAAAAATTTCTAATCTACCACTTATATAACTTAATAACAGCTCCTATGAGAAAGGGACACCTGTCAGAGTCAGGTGATCAAGGACAAAGGCAGAATGTTGGGTATAAGCTAGGGTTGTCAAAGCAATGGGCAGGAAAGGTATAAACAGTCATGTCATACCTTCCTTGGACAAGCAGATAGCATGTGGACCAGTTCCTATAACTGAAACACTGAAGAGGCTTAAAGTAAGAGACTTGTAGGAAGGAGGCTTGATATAATTCTTGAAATAGAGAGAAAAGTAGATATAAAAAAGCAATTTTCTATTTTTTTATTTAATTTTCTATGAAAATTTTAATTTTTGAATGTATTAAAAAAAATAAACAAGAGCCCAGGACTTTCCCGGACCAACTGGAGCGTGGGCAGGTGCTGCCCGCGCCCTCTGCGGCCACACCATGATGGTGTGGTTGCCCTGTCACCAGCTCCACTCGCCTTGGGATGGAGCTGGGGTCAGCTTGGGGAGTTGCCGAGTCCTGTGCAGGTCCCACTGCACATCCGAGTCCTGTGAAGAAGCAGGGTGTGGTGTGCGAGGCGGCGTCGGGATCGCCACAGACCACTCTGGGTTTGCCTCCACTCCAGAGAGCCCTAATCAGGAATAAGTACCTCAAGATGATTTTTCATCCACAGAAACCAAATAGGTGAGGTATAGGAAGAAAGACCCTTAAATTTATGCCACCAAAAAGATACAAATAAAGTATCTATCTAGAACATGCAGAATAATTTAACAACACTAGCTAAGGAAATCTATTGTTAATAGCAACAAAATATATAAAATTTCAAAACTAACTTCAGCACAAAGAAGGGATATTTCTAGATGGTTGGTGGGAATGTATACTGGTCCATGGAAAACAATATGGAAGTCTCTCAAAATATTAAAAAGGTATCTAAAAAAAGACAAAAGGAAAAAAAAAAGCCATTTTTACTCCTAGATATTTACCTGAATACGAAAACACTGATTCAAAGAAATAAATGTTCATCGCAGAACTATTTACAATTATCTAGGTTACAGAAACAACTTAAATGCCCAGTGGTAGGGAGGGGATAAAGAGTATGTGGAACATAAACATTTTGAAACACTATTCAACCATGAAAAAAGATGATAACTTGCTATTAATGACCACATGGATGAACCTGGGAGGGGACTATGCTGAGGGAAATAAGTCAGAAGGAGAAAGACAAATACCAGATTATTTTACTTATGGGGTCACCTGAAAAGAAGGTAGGCATGGGAAATAATGAAGGGAGGGGATCCAGTGGACTATGCTGGACTGCTATCAGTGGGTATATAATGGACACAAGCATCTTAGGAGGTGTGAATCTATACACCGCTAAGTGGTCTGTGAGTTACTGAATAAGCAGCTGAATAGCATACATCAGGAGAAGAAAGAATAGGTAGAAAAAAAAGTGATAGAAAATATGGAAAAAATCCTTCTGTTCAAAGGCGAGAAGATGGGAGAGAAAATGAGGTATGAAAAGTAACCAAAAAAAGGGGAAAAGTGAGACATGAAAGAAAAAAACAACCGTTAAAGCAGTGTTGGCAAGTGGGCCAAACTTATAGGCACCTGTAAGCAGGAGGATGCATTGGTGAAGAAAACCTGTGAAAATGATTTTCTACTTGCCTCTGTTTTTAATGAACAGAAATCATTAAATTTACGAATCACAATAGGAAAGCTGCTGCACAATTAAAGAACAAGAAGGCACAACATAATTATAAGGGAAGGTAGAAAGTGAAAGGAATGGACATAAGACCTAACTGTGGGGCAGAGAGAAGTTCATGTCCAAGAGATCAGTATAAGAATAATTAGACAGGTGGCCATGCTTTTCTCGTATTGGCTAACCAAAAGAATATGATGAAATGAGAAGAAATACATGTAGAATTATAACAACAAAATTATAGTTTTTTGAATTATGGCTAGATAAGGTAAAAGTAAGAATATGAAAGAGGTCAGATTAAAAACATGCCAGAATCACTGGGTTCTAGGTCTGATGGGATAGATTATTTGTTAGAATGTGTTACAACTGAGGGATGGGAGGGACAGTCAAATAGCCAGATGGATGAAACTGAGATTCTGAAATGGTTCCAGAAATTGGTGGTATGAACAAGGCTCTGGGTGTGACTATTGGAGTAAGTAGTGAAGGCAGAATGAAAGCAAGATCACAAGCAGAGTAAGTACAGGAACTGAGAGGAGAGGATGTATGTGGGATGTGCTCACACATGCACAAAGGCTAAAAGATAAAACTTATATCTAGGCAGTCAATCAATATTTTAAAATCATTGCTCTAATGAGTTCAGTGCTCACATGACTCACTTGGAGAGCCTGTTCAAATGCAGACTCGAATCAGAATATTCCTTAACAAGCTCTCACCTGCTACTGATGCTGCTGGCATAGTGTTGTAGTCCTTGAACCATCCTTTGAATAGCTAAATTAATTTGGACCTTTAATGCAAATGTACCCAGGAAGCCATTTAAAAAACTACTACTTTGATTCATATCATAATTCCACTGAGCTAGTAGTCAAAGGGTAAAGAGTATTTCAGTCTTTCTTCACCTTTTAGGTCTTTCTCTCCTCTTTTCTCCTATTAATACGTCTTAGTCATGACCCAGTCTTTATCACCTTTCAGGGTAAATCAAGTATGCAGCAGAGACAAGATACTACTGTCTTTGTCTCCTTTAGCCAATATTCCATGTTCCTTCAAAAGGAATGTGCTAATGACTGGCTATGCTGTTTTTATAATTCAAAAAACACTGGAGGAACGGGCATCATGAAAGAATAGCAGTCAGAGTCCAATAAAAAAAACAAAAAAAACCAAAACAAACAAAACCCTAATGTGAGCATTTAAAAGAGAGTGTATAATAGGGAAATGGTTACAGTGAAGAAAGAGCTGAGAAGCCCAAAGCAGTTGACATATTCCCAACAGAAGGAAGCTGCTATCAAGTTTAAGCAGGGTTGGAAGGGAAAGGATAAGAAAAGAAATCGAGGATACTAGAGCTTAGGAATCAGATCACCACTGGGCCTGTAGGGCAGCTGGGGCTAAGAATCACGGAGAACACAGAGTCAACCTATGCATAGAGAAAAATAAATCTTCCTTCACTTTTTCTTTAGCCTCTTATCTTGTGGTATATCCCAGAAGCAAATCCATAAGGATGCCAATTCAGTCACATGAATTAGTTTTCCATGTAACTGTCTTTGGTCTCCTCCTTGTTTATGTCTCTCCACAAGTAAACCAAATTCTGACAGCAGGTTCAGATCCATCTTTTCTTATCATGTATGCTGTCATAACTTAAAATTTATATAGCTTCAATATAAAGTGCTTTGTTTAGTACTCTACATTAAAATAACTGGCTAGTTTGTCTCAAAACGTGTCATATCTTGGTGATGGGTATCAAGGTTTCAGATATATCAAAAAAAGGAGACATGCTACACAAACAGTTCATCAAAGCTAAATTAAGTTATAACAATATGTAAAAAATAACAGTACCTGTTTTACTCATCATTATTGCAAAAACTTAAAACTATCACAATTACAATAGAATGTGAACATCCTTTTGACAGTGGCCACTAAGGAAAAACTTCACAATATCCACAAAGTGTATGTGACTTGATTGAAAACTATTAACTGATGCAATAATTTGATTTATAAACTCTGATCTTTGACTTGGTTAATCCACATGCTACTGAGAGTTACTGGAATCTAAGGAAAATAAGCACCCACTGGTTAAGAAGATACATTATCAGTTGTAAAGTTTAACAGATTTTCAATTATTTTTCTCTCTTCATAGCTTCCTAATTTTTAGTCATTAACAGACCAGAAAGAATAATTCAGTTAGAGTCTTTAGTTTTTAAGGTACAACTTAAAAAAATTTTTTTTAGCAAATAAGGATTCTGCAGTATATGCTTAGCAAGTTTGTAGCTTTTCACTCATTTTAAACTATGCTTTTGCTCACCATTGAATAATATTAGTAATAACTTTATTTGTTGAGTGTTCCTTAATTGTCTCATATTAAAAAAAAAAAAAAAAAAGAAAAGAAACCTTTAAAGCACCAGTCTCAATAACTTTGTGAGACTGGTTCTACTGCTATTCTCTTCTGTGCAGATACAAGACACGGAGGCAATGAGTGATGGAATGGTCTGCGCAGTTAATGGCAGTCTTGATCAGAGTCTCAGCTCTTATTTCTATGCTATAGTGTTTCCAGATCATTTATTTCATCATTAATGATTATTTCATTATTACATAATATTAGTATTTTGCTTGCTAATACTAATTACATATTAATTTAACTAAGTATCATTTAAATAATGTCTGTTGCAGTTCAACCAATTTTATAGAGTTGGGTAACATCATTTTTACCGAACTTAAAGTGATGGAGACTAAATTGTACATGACAACAAATCTGGCAGCACTGAGTTTTTTTCAACAGAAACTATACCAGGTTTCTTTCCATTATCCAAAACATTGAATGTTTTTTATTTCTTATTTCTTTTAAAAGACTTACCAATAGTAAGGTCATGCACTGGCTGAAACCTCTTGTCTGTAAACTGTAGCAATAAGCATGATTTCCCAACACCTGAAAGTTATGGAAAAAAAAAATTAAGAAACATAATTCATAGAAATTAAACATTTTATAAAGAGCACATGGAAAAGAGATAGCCAGGGTTTCTGATGCCCTGAACATTCTACATGATTCCTCAAATGTTCTAATTTCTTGGAAAATCAAGGGCTGATGATTTAGGTGGAAGGTGTTCACCAATACAACAATTTTTTTTCACCCTTGCTTATTAGCCAATAAGCTTAAAATGTGCAGGACACTAGAAGATAACCTGTTCTCCCAGTTAAATTTCCATGCACTTTTGCTTTTTATGTACTTATGTTTTAAAATACAGTTATTTCTTTTTATAGCTCATAATTCTATTCTCCTACAAGAAAGTGATTGGGGTCTACTTTTCTGGGAAAAGCTGCTGGCTTTATCTTCTGGATTATCTATTTCATAATCAACTCTATAATCTAAATTCTACTTTCCTTCTATTCTTTCAGTCAAGCTCCAAATTTTCCCTCATTAAAATCCTGAGTAGCTTCCACATCTCCTCAAAAGACAAATTTTCTATACCCATCCTACTTGCCCTTTCAGAAATGGATACTGAACAACATGTTTCTACACATTTTCAGAACCTTAGCCTCATACAAGACCCAGTTTACTTAAATGAGAGCATCCTACATATCCATAAAGCATTAAAGGCTGTAATCATTCATTCAACTACTCAAAAAGTCTAGTAGGAACTTGAAGATACAATCATATAAAAAAAAGACAGTAAAGTTCCCTTCCTTACAGACTAGTACAGGCAGACAAATCAAATATAATGAACATTCAAATAACCTGTATGAAACATACATGTAGATGAAATCTGAAATAATTATAACTGTCATTTAAAAAAAAAAAGTACTATTAATAATAAGAGAATGTAGACTAAAGGGCTAGAAACGCTCTTTCTAAAGAAGTGACATTTTAAGCTATTGCTATTCAATGTCTTCTAGATCATAAACTCAATGACAGGACAGTATCTTTTTTATGTGCTGTTTATCTGACAGCAAGGAAGGCACTTAATACTTTTGCTGAAGGACTGGTTCTACTGTCAAATGTTACACAGACTATCAAATTATACTTTAACAAATAGAGACATTGTGTGTGTATATATATATATATATATTCTGTATTTTAAGAAAATTTTTGTTTAAAAATTGTTTTTTTTGGAATGTTTTAAGATTCTAGTTAACTCAAAATAAACTAAAATTTCAAAGCACTTGACCTTAGATTTCTTCTCTTTTTGTTATTGAAGATTTTTTCTTTTACTTTATAAAGGTGCAATGTCAAACTCATTTTTATAAATTTCTAACTCCTTTGAATTGCCTTCTAGATTAGGGTAGAAAGGAAATTTTTTTTAAGTGTTAAGGTCACAAAATAGGTGAACAATTGAGATATGAATCATCAGTTCTTTTTAAAAAAATAACTTTATTCTTAAGAACAGTTTTAGACTCACAACACAACTGAGCAGAAAACATATTAAGTCTCTACAGGAACATAGCTTAGGTCCAACATTAACATCCTGTAACAGACCGGTAACACTTGCTACAATCCATGAATTTACCTGACTTATCATCAAAGTCAATAGTTTAATACTGAGAGTTCACTCCTGGTTTTGTACCTTCTATGAGATCTGACAAATGTATAAAAGTCACCATTATAGTATCATACAGATACTATCCCATTATTCTAAAAATACCCTGTGCTTTATCTATTAACCCCTCTGTATCACTAACCCCTGGCAACTACTAATCTTTTCACTTGTCTTCCAAGTTTTGCTTTTCCAGAATCTCATACAGTTGAAACTATATAGTTATAGTACATAGTCTTTTTAGATCAGCTTTATTCACTTCACTATAGGCATTCTAGATTCCTCCATGTCCTTTGTTCATTTCTATTTTTAACAATCAAAAATTTTCCTTTTAAGAAAAAAATTATAATTAGAAATTGTAAATATTACTGAGTAACCTCAAGAATCACCATTAGTCTGGTAATCATTTGAGTGACACAGAACCTGAAAAAACTCTTATCTCACAACAGAAGATGCACTTGTTCTCATAATACCAGTATCACTTATTCTGAGTGTTGGTTAATACGGGAAATGCTAACTGATTTGAATCTCTAATGACTCCATATTCTTTCTTCAGGTAATCAAACTATTTTTCAATGCAGAAAAATATTTTAGGTACTACTGTGTTATTTTCCAAGTCCCCTTAGTTACACATCTATAGAATGTATTTTACAGTAGGTTATATTTATATTCAGTATTTGTTAACTATTATTTTAATTCTGGGTAAACCTGTTTCCAAATACCTGGGGTGTCTGGCTTATGATGACCAAATTGCCAAATTAAACTAAGCTAACTTTTTCTCAATCTTCATTCTATTTGATGAAAAAATATGATTTATTTGCATCCATAATCTATATCTATATAGTTTATTTCCCCCAAGAATTCCTTGAAAATTATTTCTTCTGGCTTCATCAGGCTATAACTCTCTCCTTGTTATCTTTGAGACAATTGCACACTAGCCTTACGTACTGGTGGTTTCCCCCACTATCCCATCTTTGGCTAGTAGCCTCTTACTTTCCCCCACTAGAGAAGTAATCCATTCCTATAGCCTCAACCTACTTCTATAAATTAGCCCACAATAATCAAATCTCTCTTAGCTCTACCACCATTACTTCCAACTGTCTGGTAAACATGTCCACATTAATTCCTCCTAGCCTGACACTCAAACTTCCAAAACCTGATCTAGTCTCTTTCATTTTCCTGCCCATACTCTCCCAATGCACAACTCAGAATAAACCCGTTCCTCCTTTCGTAACTGCTGAACTCTGGAATTATCTCTCAATGATACCTCTTTTTCCTTTATCACCCACATCTAATAACTTACCAGTTTCATCAAATCTTTCAGAAATATTTCCTTGAATTCATATTCTTTCCTTTTAACTCTCATGGCTCTAGTTCTGACCATTTCTAGTTCTGACCATTTCTGACCGTTTTATAAACCATTGTGAAATTTTTTTCTAAAATGGAGGTGTGAACGTTCAAGTTATATCACTTAAAATTTAAAATTCAACCTCTTAAAAATTGTAAAAAAAGTCCTGCATTTAGGTTGAAAAAGTATTCCAATAAATTGCAAGATGACACCACAGGCCTAAATTCCTATAATTAAGTACCACAAACCATTTCTTGTCCTCTGAAACATTCTTCCCAAGGTACCTTTTACCAAGGAACGTTACACTTTCTGGTATATCTATATTAATGTTTTAAGATTCAGATTAGAGATTCTTATGCCCTCTCTTCAGTAAAACATTCCTTGGGCTTAAAACCTCACCTCCTTCACTCATTAGCTGTAATAAAGAATAAGGAACAGATTCTCCAAGCCATAAAATCGTTTCCATAAAAAGATGGAAATGCCTATGTCTCAATTAATTACTTGAAGAATCGAATTAGAGATACAATATACATACATCCCTTCTCCCCTCTGTATAGTTCTGTATAGGGTTGGTTTTCTTGCATGTATCTACTCTACAAAAATACTTTGATTTGTACACATACAACAGGTACCTTTTTCTATATGCATAATATACTTTAATAAAAATGAATATATAATGGCTGTTTTGATACATTCACCTGGCTAGGCCTTTACCTTCTTATTCAAACACTAACCTGGGTATTACTAAAAAAGACATTTTGTAAACATAACTGAAGTCCATAACTGGCTGACTTTTAGAAATGGAGATTTCTAGAAAATCTGGATGAGCCAGGTTCTTCAAGTTGAAATGCCTTAAAAGTAGCGCTCTAAAGGTTTTATCTGTGAATAACTCTGGCAATCCCTATTAATATGCCTGACTTAAGGCCTTCAGATTTGTTTATTTAGTCATCACAATCACATACACCAACAAAGCAAATCTCAATTTAAAATCTCTACACCCCTGCCCACTTACTGATTCTTATTCTTCAGTTGAAGATTGACTCTATGAGACAACCTTCACCATCCAAGATGCACAGCACACAGAATACAGGAGATCCTCAACTGCACTATTTTAACTGATCAATTGTAGCAAAAAGGGTTTCCCATAACAGAAATGACCCAAGAAAACATGTGTGCCACTAAAATAGAGGCCTTCATGTAACTCTAGCACATAACAAATACAAAGCAAGTGTTACAAAAACTTTTCTGACCCTGTTCCTGTCACTACAAGAAAAGTCTTAGTACTGATTTAAAAACAAAATTTGCACACTATAGCTATTACTGAATTTTTCTCACTATCTCAGGAAGATTGCTGGGGAAGGATTTAATGGGTTTAAAACTTTGTACAAGTTATTTCATCTTTTTGGACATAATTATACTGTATGTACAGAGCACTGAATCAGATAATCATCAGTCTTTTTAACTCTATATTCATTAGATCTGATGATTTACTATACTACTTAGAACTTTTAACATTTTAATGGTGCTGTTTTCTTACTAAAAGCAGATTAAAGTTAATAATGTAATGTTTCAATCTAGTTGGAAAATAACATCTATCATGCCATATGGTATAATAATATGATGTAAAGCAAGGAGGATTTTTTTCTTTCCAACTTTTATAAAAAAAGTATAGGTCAGAGTCTTGTGTTGAAATTCAGCAAAAGCAATGCCACCAAATAGCAAATTCCCTTTGACAGCCTTGTATTTCCAGAAAGAAGGATCAATTCTTATTTTACCATTGCATATACTAATTTGAAACTTTAACATAATTTTTATTGCATTTTAAATCTTGTGGCTTAACAGCATTATGGCAGGAATCTTTCCCTGAAGCAACAGCTAATCTATATACCATACTGGGTTCTGCCCTCAGAGGCTACCGGCTCTTTTACCTGATGGCAGCCAGTCTCATTCAGTCTCATTCTCTTTGCCATGTGAAGGAGACATTTCCATCTTCCACAGTTCTTTCTCCCACAGAACCCTGTTCTGTACCTCCCTAGGCAGCATGGGGAAAGTGGTTGGCTTGGGGTTTGACAAGTAAAACAAATAAATACTGTATTAATAATAATAACAATAATAAGATAAGATTTGACATCCTTGTGTTATAATATAATCCCTGTGTTCTCATTCACTACTGACAATCTTAAACTATTATTCTCTCATGAACAACCTATTTCAACAACCTATTTCATGACTAAAAGTAATCCACTGAAGAACTACATGTCTTAATGTTAGAACTGACACTCAAAAACAGATCATATAGAGAGAAATCTGGTGAGCTGGATTCAAACACTAGAATCTTATTTTGCAAACGAAATTTTATTCTTTGTGTTAACATTCCCAAACTGAGACAAAGGTGATATAAGAACAAAACAAAACAACCAAACAATAAATTCTGAACTTTTCAATTAATAAACTTGGCATAGCATATTAGAAGAAAAACTTTAGAGCTGCAATACTCAATGTTCAAATCCACATGCATTATTTAATAATCCTCTCAATTAACTTCAATTAAGATACTAATCTGATGGCTTAGTGTGGTACATTAAACAATGGCCCCTACAGAGATACATCCAAGTTCTAACTCACGGATTCTTTGAACATGACCTCACTTGGAAAAAGAATCAAATTCAATGACAGGTGTCCTTACAAGAAAAAGGCAGGGGAAGGCAAAGATACACTGACCAAAAAACTCCTGGAGTCAACAGAAGCTAGAATTGGCAAAAAAGGACTTTCACTGGAATTTCAAAGGACATGAAGCTCTGTTAATACATAGGGATTTCAGATTTTTGGCCTTCAGAAGGATGAGAGAACAGGTTTCTATTAGTTCAAGCCCCAATTTGTGATAATTTGTTATAGCAGCCCTAGAAAACCAACAATCTTAGCAGGTCTTCTTTCATTTCTCCTTCTCCTTCAACTCTCTTGATCATGCTGACTCTGTCTATATTTTCCACAGTACTTAGAAAAGTAACTCAAACACCAGAAATATTAAGAGTGCAGTGAGTACTGAAGTAAAGGGTATATCAGTTCAGAGGCTCCAATGGCTTCCACTGCTATCTATGAATTTTATTCAGGGTCAGTAATGTGAGTGAGTATTGGTACATTAGCAGGCAAAAGACAAATATGGTAGCAAATACTATGAAAACAAAAGTTCTTTATTTGGGGGGGTTATTTACATTACTGAAATGAACGGCAAAAACTCATCTGGGATGAGGGTGGAAGCATGGTGGCTCCCTCTGAAAGTCAGCATTAATTTTACCGTATGAGCAACGATCCTCTAATATCAAAATTGCCTTCTGTGGGTACATTTAGTTGGACACCACAAATTCAACATGAGTGGCATAATGTGTACCTTATTTTATTACTAGAAAGATGATTTAGGGGTGGGTCCCACTTTTAACACCTTAAAACTGAAGACATTGAAAAATAATTTAAACATTATAAACTATGAGGCTTTCCATGTAACAGGCAAACATTTATGATTTGTTATTAACTTGATTAAAATTAATTATGCAGGAAAACAGTGAATAGTAAAAAGTAAGGAAATAAAGAATATTTACTTGAGAAACCTATGGGTGAAAACTAGAAGGGAAGGAAAGAGACATTCACTCAAAAATATATTTACTGAGTATCTATCATACCCTCATACTCCAGCCACTGAAGTTGGTAATAAAAATTAAATAAATTTAAGAAGTTCCTAAGAATATGTAGATTTAAAAACACAAGACATCTTTTCTCTGGAACTAAAAGGTATAGAAACAGGTATTCTAAAAAGGCTGAAAGAATTGCTTAAAAAAAAAAAAAAAATCAGTCAAAGACTATAGGAAGTTACAGAGAACTGGCACCTTCCCCGTGATACAAACTACCTACTACTACTTCTGTTTCTTTGTTTTAAGATATCTTATTAAGATAATATATTATCCCAAGTACACAAGCACACTTCTACAATGGGAACAAAACAAAGATGACCTAAAGCAGATAACTTTGGTTGTGATTCCTTATCCCAGAATTTCTTATACAGTATTTCTTATATATGGAGCCTTTGCATATAATCATCCAGCATACTTAAAGGTTTCTTTATACAATCACTGTTTTTGACACAATTAACTATTAACTGTTTTAAAAACTTAACTGAAGTGTCACAATCCCTAGGAAGCACCCAGAGTGTAGAGGAGTTAAGTTCCTGATTTTTACATATTAAGATTTTCTGGCTGTATATAAAACAATAAATATAAATGTCTGGTTTCAGGAAGAAAAAACAATACTCTCTGCTATAAATGCTGGAGGAGGAGGGAACACTGACAGGCTTCTGTGATGTTTGCATTAATCCTGGGTGTTGCATGCACTGAAAGAAAACAAACTAGACTTGAGCTCAGACCAACAGATGAAGGCAGGCCTCACTGAAGGGTAAAATCCACTTTACAAAACAGGCTTAGGAAGAGCTTTAACTATATTGCTTAGTCACCATTTGCTGACACACGTGATGATAACGAGAGGACTTAATTTGGAGTTTATTCCTTACTTCACAGTATTTACAGAATCTCTCTTTAGTTTATGCCTAATGTTGTTTTCTGTTCCAGGATCCCATCTGAGGTAATGACATTTTATTTACTTGTCATGTCTCCTTAGGTTTCCATTGTCTCAGACGCCTTGTTTTTGATGACCTCTGACAGTTCTGAGGAGTATTGGTTAGGCGTATTGTAGGACTGTTCCTCAACAGGGATTTGTTTAATTTTTCTCCCCATGACGGACCAAAGCTAAGGGTGTTTGGAACAAAGACCACAAAGATAGAAAGTTTAACTTTCATCACATCCTAAAGGTTGTATACTATCAGAATGACAGATCATGCTGATGTTAACTCTGATCACCTGCTGAGGTTTGTCCACTGTGAGTAATGTTTTCTCCTTCCCCATATGAGGAAATCACTCTATCTGGTCCACTTATTTAGAGAAAATTTTCCAAAGTTTTAGCTTCTGTACCTCCCCCAACCTTCCTGTCTTTGTACGATGCTATCTTTCACTCCCCATATCCTGCCTTTCCACAGTTTTAATGGTATCATGTGTACTCATTACTTTTATATTTAAGAAATGAAAAAGAGCCTGTATCTACAATGTGTACTTTTCTGAAATGGAAAACTACTTAAAATTTACCTTCATCTTAATTTTTTTCACTGTCTACAACATCCTTTCCTAAATCTGATTTATTCCAGTTCTCAACAGTAACTCTTCTCATTTTCACTGTCACTGTCTTAGATAAGATAAGACCTTAGATACGGTCTTATGCCTCACCTGGACCAGAGCAATAACTACTTAATAACACCACAGCTATCTATCCTAAGTAAGACTGAAAAAGGGATGGATAAGAACACAGGAGGAAAGGACTATATCTGACACCTACTATGTCTCCACTGTTATATAATACCTGTCACAGCCTAGTACTTATATAGGCCCAAGATGATTAGTGACTTTTATCTTTCCAGTCTCATTTCCCGTAACTTTCTCACACATGGTTTATACTAAAGCTAAACTAGTGATTTTATATTGAGGAAGACACAAGGCATGGTACTTAGCAGATGTGTAATAACTGTCAACTACTTTTTCATTTTCCCCTTTTTTTACATTTTGATTTACCATTTCTACTTATCTAAATCCTACCCACATTCTAAGAACGAGCTGGGATGTTATTTTTCAAGAAAGAGAAAGGCACTCTGGGTCAAGCTGCAGTATCTTATTACTGCAATCACAATCCTTATCACACTTTACCAGCACTGCTAGTCTATTAACCTCACAAAGGCCGGCACAAATTTAATTCACTTTTAAAATCCTGTCCAGTAACACCAAACTGTGGTTTACATTTGGCAAACTTCTACTTCTGCAGTTTTCTGCACTTCAAGATACACTACTGATTTTTTAAAAGTCAATACATCTGCTAGACTAGATTGGATCCCATATGTATATGGTTTAAAAAAAATGTTTCAGATCTTAGTCTTGGCTGTTTATATGTCTAAGGGTAATCATACCGTAAGATAAAATACTTGACCTTATTCATAAGGCTACTAGGGAGGAATGAAAGAAATAACACAGCAGATAGGCGGTAACACATCTGTACTTCTTTTCTCTAACAGCTTAAAGAGTTTGACACTTTATACTATGCCAAGGACATAGTACGCTACACGTACTTTATCAAATAAAGATTACTATTTAGATTTTACACATCTACTTTCCTCCCTTAAAAAGGAAACAGCAAACTTCAAATTAAAGAAAAAAAACCTTGCAATTTTCCTTTGAAAATTTCTGCTCCTGAGTACTGAGTATGCCTGTTATTACTCAAGTGTCTCCAAGCTCCAAACCTTCCCTGTGTGCCCTAGAGACAAAAAGACATCAAAACAAAGCAGCAGTCAGCACCTTTCTGTGGCCAAGTACCCCCAGTGTTCCTTCAGGTTGCTTTTCATAGTTTCCATGAAAGTTTCCTACAGTGCCAAGCAGTGAAACTCTGCCATTCAACAGGTCTCAGCTGATTCCCTCCAAAGAGGTCTGGGTACCAGACTTATTCTTCCCTTTTATGCCCTGTCTCAGCTTCAAAGTAACTGGCTGTACTCTACTGTTAACTATATTCTTTCGAGTTCTTTTTGTTTCTTAGTCAATTCTTCATTACACTATTCCTATTCCTATGTTACACAGATTAGACATTTCCTGGTCAAATTCTGGAATGGCTTTCATTTCTTACTTGACCTCTGACTGATACAACCACTATGATTAATATAACCTTCATTAAGATAAGTCACATTTAATTTGGTAAAGTTGAGGGTTTTTGAATGTAAGCTGAGTCTAGATTTTCTTAGGAGACACCTAGTTTGTCTTTTTTAAAGTGCAGTATTTTCACAAATATAAAGGTAGCTATGCCTTAAATTTTTAAAATTTTGCTAATTTTTATAGGGAATAAATGATGGACTGTAAGTTTAATGGCAAATAAGGTAGCGAAATGTGGTAAAAATAGTATCCATTTTCTTTCTTTTTCCAAACTCCTAGAACTTTCCCTGACTAATTGTTTTAATGGTGGAAAATGGTTAGTCTGAGAAGAATCAGAATGAAGAGACTGAAATATAACTTCATGTCAGAGTGTCCCATTTGTTAGGACCACAGATGTCCTTCCTCTGTGCTGTGTTCTTCGAACAGTGTGCTATAATTAGTTAGGTCAAGAAAACAATTTAGGGATTAATGGCGAAACTTTTAAAAAGTGAAATAGAACAAGATAGCAAATGTAACCATCCCTCTGGGCTCCAGGAACCCTTGTGGATACCCAAAAACTCATGGAAGATTTAGTCCCATATACTTTAAATCAGCTCTAAATTACTTGTGTTACCTATCTCTAGAGTATTTACATATAATGCAAATGTTATGCCATCATTTGTTATACTGTATTATTTACAGAACAGTGAAAAGTCAGTACATTTTCAGTACACATAACCATCACAGGTCTAAGTACAGTACACATTTTCAAATCCCAGTCAACTGAATCCAGAGATGCAGAAACAAAGGGCTCACTGTATTAGACTTAAGTGTCATGCAAGGTTAGGATAGGTACTGTTTGAAACTGTATATGCACTTACACACATATTAGAACCTCGGGTTGCATACAATACGTGCTTTTTTTTTTTTTTAACCCATGGCTTACAAAAAACAACTTGGAAACTATTTTCTGATACCTAATCCAAATACTTGGATAATAAAAAAAAAACTCATCTACAGTATTTTTGCTAGTATTTGTGGCAAAATAAATCAGCTGAAGAATTCAGAATATTTCTGATCTCTTTTAATTACTATTAAGGACAGGAAAAGGGAAGTCGTGATTTAATCATTTGTTGGCATTAAACATATTCAGACAAATACACAAATACAACTTTGGTACCACGAGTCACCCACCAGAAAACAATTCTATTACATACACCTCAGGAAAAGACTTTTAATAAAGTAAAATAGGATAACCCTATATATTCTGGTTTGAGTGATGGGCAGGTTCAGTGAGTCCTGTTCAAACAAATACGACAGATTTGGATCATCAGCTTGGATGATAAATTATACAGTTTTTCAATAACTAATTCTCTACAGAGTGACCTCCATGCCACCAAATTCAGCATTACTTAGAAACTTGCTAGAATGCAAATTAGCTCCACCTTAGACTTACTGAGTCAAAAAAGTTGGAATGGAGACCAGCACTCTGTGTTTTACTGAACTTTCCAGGTGATTTTGATGTGATTTTAGTTCTCTTAACTAAAGTTAAGAGAACATTACTGTCCTAGACATAACTAGCAAAAAGTCTGGTTTCAGTGTCTCACTCTGTTCAGCTTATTATCTCACTTTCCAGCTATCAGTAGCAATAGTAAGAATGGAATACTCTAATAGCTAAATGATTCTTCAGAGGTAGAATTTAAGGAAGGTTTAAAAGAAGTGAATACTCTGTTTCCTTGATATTGACCTTTCCCCCACACAATAAAGTTCTAGTTAGTTTACAAAAATATATCAGGTTTACTAACACACTTTAATTTGACAATTTCCAATCCTTTTATATGCAGTTTCCTAGTAAGAACTGCAACATCTCAGAAATGCATTTCAATAAAGTAGCTCAGAGAGGTTACTTTCTCATGATACAACTGTCAAAAAGAAGGTATTTGGATATAAGCATACAATTAAATTTTGTGTAGCAAATTTGTTGCGCATGATCTTGAAGTAGTCTGTTATGATATAAATAGGTATCAAAGTTAAAAACTATAAGCAAAAAGTAGCACTCATGCAGGTGCCACCAAGTTAAGGTACATGATAACAACAAATCAAAGTGCTAAATACCTAAATATACACTAGATATCATTCATACAATGGGGAGACTAATTTGTTGAGTTAGTACCTATTAAGCTAAAACTTAAACTTCTTTCTAAATCATCAGTTTTAATGGTGGTACGATCAACATGCAAAATGTTAACCCTAGGTGGCCCACACATTTTACTTCTTACACAAAAACACAAGAATGCTTACCACAGTATTGTGCATAACAAGATTCTTCAACAGGTATGGGAGGACATTTGCTGTTTCTGGTAACCTGGCATTGAATTGCCCTTCTTTGACCTCCCTGGCATAAACTTTATGACCTGGCTGGGCCAGTCTGATGCTCTTCTTTGGAACTCTGGGAGTGTTCCAAAAACAGAGACCTTCAAGGGATAACCAGTGGTGGCTACAGTGGAGATGACAGTCTAATAGTGCACCTAGAATTTTTTATAGTAGTTTGTACTTAAAACAGCAGAAATTTGGCCAAGGAATTGCCTCGGTTTTACCATTTTTAGGCTTAATTATATTGCCTTCAATTCTGTGGTCTAGTCAATCATTCTAATAGCATCTATTTAAATGAGGCATAATAGGTTCCTGCTGTTTGCAACCACAGACCAGGACTAACAGGATCAAGAACTGATTGAATTAATTATGGTACAGCTATGCAGGTATTTTAAAAAAATAAGACCTCTATGTACTGATATGTTAGAACACCCAAGTTTTACCTTTAAGTGGGAAAAAACATAAACAAAAAATAAGTAAAACAAAAAATAATCTTCTTAGTAGGACTGGGATAGACACATGCATACACACTTATAAGTACATAGAAAGTTTCTGGAAGCATATACAAAGCATTTTTTACCAGATTTGATTTCTTTTCTTACCGTGAGTACTCTATCACTTCACTATTTTCCAGAGTCCACTTTAGTTTCAACACAATAGAAGAAATACCTCTGCTGGCCTTATTCCATGGTGACATGGCATTTAAATAACTAGTAAAACTTCTAGTATGATCAAAAATAGTTTCAGTAAATGCTAGTATACTAAGAAAATTACAAGAAAGCCTGTAATTAAAATGATGTGTTGTGAAATAGAAGCTTTTATTTCATTTTGTAAACCCTAAAAGCTTCTGAATACTATTACTCAGCATTACTTCAAAACAAGACTTACTACTAAGACTGAAAATACACACACTTCACACTCACATACAACGTGATTTTTCCATCTTTTGGATAAATTTTCCAAGAAAGAAAACGAACCCAGAATGGGCTTTAAGCCAATAAAAGGGGAAGAAAGAAAAAATGGTTAAAATAGCAGACTGAGAGTAGAAATTTATCCCATTTACAGAGAGGAATAAGACTTCTTTGAAACAGTTCAGAGGATAAAACACCAACTCTTTAAACTATGGCACACAATGCTTTTCACAGAATGGTCCCAAAATGCCTTTGCTCTTAAACCACACAAAATCCTGACAAAACCCTCACACTGTCACACTTCATCTAACACTTCTAGGATAAGGTCAGCTTCTGGCAAAGTCTGTCAGGAGTTCAATTCTCTGGTCTCAATACATAACCAATACAAACATAGGAACAAAAGTATAAACTGACTTTACAGTGGCAATCATTTAAACAAGTGAGACCACGTCTGATTGTGTCACATCTAATTTATCATTTGTAATATGGAGCTAACAGCTACCTAGGTTGCTGTGAGAATTTATGCAAACCATAGTACAGTAGTTAGCATAAAGCAAATGCTCAATGTTCACTGAAAATCTGAATGTTAGGAGCCATTCAAACCGGTTACGGTTATGATTCCACTCCACTTTCCTTTAGCACTTAGCAACATAACACATTCTTGCAATTACTGTGGCAAATTGGTCTCCCCTTCAGAGTGTGGTAGTCTCATTTACTTTTCTAATGCAGCACAGGTACTCCCACAGTAGCATCTTAAATTTATTTTAAAAGAAAAAAAATACCAATCAAACCTCTGCTAAAATGGCTTCAATAAGAAACCAATTCACCATGTCAACAGCTTTTCCCATTTTCTAGGAAGTCCAACTCTCTCTTCTAATCATGGTGCTGGGTCTGTCTATGAAAACTCACAAATTGTCAAGGCTAAGTCCTGATTTACAGGACAAAAAAGTCTTTCCTTTTTCAGGTTTAGTGTTTCACTAATTTCAGCCATTCCTAAAATGTCACGATTTATACACTCTCATACCACCAAGACACAGACTTCAACGTGTAGATGTCCCTCTGAAAGAGTTTCCATAACCTATTTGTAGTTGAGTTCTGATGGGGCTAAATTATGACATGTACATTATACTTTTCCTAATCTAGCATCATATTTCTTGTCTTTTCTTTTCGAGACTAGGTCTCACTATGTTGTCCGGGACATCCCAAACCCACAGACTCAGGTGATCTCTAGCCTCAGCCTCCCAGGTAGCTGGGATTACAGGCGCATGCTCACTCCCGGGTGTTTTTTTAGAGACTAGGTCTCACTATGTTGCCTGGGGCAATCTAGAATTCATGGGCTCAAGCAATCCCTGGCCTCCCAGCGCTGGGATTACAGGCACGTTGGCCCCACATCACATTTCTTTTTTCTTGACTTTACTGACTCATACTAAACCAAGTTTTTTAAACTTGTGCTGTTATTTAATCAGCTAACCCATATTTTATTTGTGTAGTTGTTTTAAAAGCGAATATAGGGCTTCAATTTTGCTTTTACTAAATTCCATTTTGCAATATTTAGTCTATCATTCTGACTACCATATTATTTTGGATTCCACCCAGTATAATCCACAATCAGTTCTTTCAACCAAATTGAATGTTATCCACATTGTTGTTAATGTGAAATATAAATAATCCAGGACTGAATGGAATAGCATGCTCCTTACAGTTTGCCCACATAGGCAGTCCCATGAACAGTTTACTCAAACAGTTAAAAAAAACCTACTTGACTGTATAATCAGTCAATCTCTTCACCTTCTCCTGAATGAATGCATCAAATCCCTTTAATTAAAGGACTGATAATTCAATCCACCAGGCATATACAAATGACAATTACCTTAATAGGTAACTCATCTTCCTTTATTGATTTTTCTATCAAGGTCAAGAAGCTTTTGAGCATAATTGATTTGGGGACATGTACTTTACTTTGCCCTTTGAAATGGTTAAAGTTGAAATAACAACACTATATCCAAAGAGATAAGATGATAACCTTTGATCAACAGATCCATTTATACTGAAGAACTTCTGCAGATCTACAAAACTGTCTCTTTCCAAAGGGGGGGGGGGGTCAATACTGAGGTAACTCATGCAAGAGGTCACCATAAAGTACTAAGAATCGGCACATAAGAAATCAAAGTAAAAGACTGAGGACATCTGAGACAGTACAGGATTTTTTCTTTTATTGAGTTGAAGGAGAATTTGAGAATCAAAACTTCATTTTGAGCCAGGCATGGTGGCGCATGCCTGTAAACAGCAGCCCAGGAAGCCGCAGCAGGGACCAACGGTCACGGTTCGAGTCCCGCTCAGGGCAATATAGTGAGACCTAATTCCAAAAAAATAGCTGGGCGTGGTGGCACGTGTCTGTAACCCCAGCTACCTGGCTGGGTATTACTTGAGTACGTGGTACCCCAGGAAACGTGAGCCTGTGGTTCTACAGGCAAAAATAGCAAGACCTAGTCTTAAAAAACAATAACCACAATTTCATTTTGTGTATTATCATGTGATCTTGTTTTCTCAAGCAATTAACAGTCTGAAGTCAGAATAGTAAATACTCTATCCTATAGGTAATACCTCTCCAACAAACTGCTCGATGTTCAACAGATAATAAAAATGATCTCTAAGATATTACTATTAATAAAGCACTTTGTAGTTTACAAACTTGTTTATTTTAAACTAAAAAATTCTGTTATGTTGGTAAGTTAGGCATTCCTATTACTGTTTTTTAAATAAGAAAACTGAAGCTATACTTTACCAAGCTCACATTTAAGCAGCAGAGCCACCACAATAATCAAGAAACGCTAATTAAAAATTCTAGGCTCTTGGAAACTTTTCAGGAACTAAAATTTAGACACTGGATAGTTATCTTAGTTAACTATCTAAAACTATCAAGCAAAGATTTCTGCTGGGGACAGCAGAGCAAACATGAATATACTACTTACACTGACAGCAAAAGTAAATAAAGAAGGGAAACAAACTAGTGACACAATTTTAAAAACAGCAATAAAGTTAGCTGTTTTTAAACCCAGCATATTGGTAAATAACCTTATAGGAGGCAATAGGCAGGTACTCTTATCTGTTCTACAAACAGAAAACCCAGACATTTAAATGAACCTGCACAAATAACAGCTGCAGGTGGGAATACAAACTGGTTCAGCCACTATGGAAAGCTGTGTTGATGACCCTTCAACTACTGAAAATGGTGATACCACACCTGGGAATTTACCCAACGGATACAAAAACACTAATTCAAAAGGACACCTGTACTTGTGAAGCCAGGGTCCCAAGGTGGGCAATATTGAAGCCTGGACCCCAATAAGGGCAGTACAGAAATTTAGACATTGATGCCATTAGCTGTGTCGGAAAAGCAGAGTAAAAGATGCACTCAACAGGATAAGGGTACTGGCCTAAACAGGATGGGGGTGCTTTTACTTTGTTGCAAATTCCCAGTATGGACTTGGAAGAGAGAATGTATCACCTAGAGGGGTATGTACAGGGAAATTGGAGCCTTTGGCTTTTATGGGAAAAAAAAAAAAAAAAAAAGATATAAAAAGGAAAGGAGCAGAGACTGAGACAGACTTTTGGGGAGAGGAGAGACAGGAATGGCAGGTGGGTAAAGAGTAACCCAAGTGACCAGGCTGGACAGAAGCCCCCTGGAAGAGTGAGCTGTGGTGGAGAGTGCAGCACCGCAACAAGGTGGCATAGAAAGCTGGTACCTGGAGATGTTCAGGGATTTGGAAAGCTGATTTTTGAATCGACATTTGTTGAAGCAGCTTGATGAGTTTGGAGAAGCAGAGCAGCTTATAATGTTGGAGAGAGAAGCAGCAAAGATGCTGGAGAAAAGACTGAACTTGGCAGAGTGCCTACTTCTCAGGTTTGGAGGGGCAAACAGGACTTGGACATATGTCTTTGGGACCTTTCCAACTGAAAATGGTGACTGGGTTAAGATAATTGGCCACTTGTGGCTTTAGGACTTTTTGTTTTCAGGACTTTTTGTTTTCCCTGTTGAATTCCCTTGTTAATAAACCCTGTTGCTAAACTGCATTTGACCGGCCAACTACTACGCGCAGGTGTTACGAACCTGAGGGAACCTGGCTGGCAGAAGCTGCATTTTAAATGTGGCCTGTTGGCAGTTGGGGGCTTCTGGTCCCCCCTTAAATTTATTTTATTCTTTAGATCACAACCTCTGTAAGTGGTTTTTGGGATACCTCCCCCTACCTCTGGTGCCCCTTCCATTCTCTCAAACCCCACTCTTTGTTGTTTATTAGTTGTGCTATGTCCACTAGCCTCTTTCTTTCCTGTGGCAGTGTCCTTTCACTGAGTGAGGGACTGCGTTGTTGGAACCAGGCAAGCTTTGCTGGTAGGTTTTCAGTCTTCAGTTCGCGTTGGGCAGCCAGCCTGTATTCATTTGTGATCTGTCCATGTTTTCTTGCTGCAGGCCGTCTTCTCCAATCCCATCTCCGCTGCTTTGCTGCTTTACCTTATGACTCTGGTGTCAGATTTAGGGGGTCTTGGCCCCAGCTAGTGTTGGTGAAGAAGTTTCTCCATGAATACAGGCGTCTGTGAATGGTCTTTGTAGATCATCTCCTCTGCCTCAGTTTGCAGTTTTAATGTGGGGCTGATTACCCCACCTTTGGTCTTCCTCTCCTCTCCTGTTGTGTGGGGAGGGGGTGTTGCTCTCCTAGAAGGCATCTGCCAAATGAGGTCCTGGGTCTTCCTGGCCCGGTGAGTGCATAGGTGTGCACATGTCTCTACAGTTGTTTCTCTTGTCTCGCATGCACTGGTTCTCTTGGTTGTCCATCTGCTGTGTCCACCTCAGGCTTGTGGGCTGGATTTTTGCATGATCCCTCACCTGTTCTACAATGGGGTTTCTTGTTCCTCTTGAAGTTTAGATGGAGAGAGTGAAATGGAAGCCCCCCTCCCCCCTCCAGCCTGTACCTTCCTGCGCGGGGGCAGGCCCAGATGGCTGAGTCTGTGCCCTTCCATGCTCCCCTTGGGCTAGAAGCAGGGGGCAGCATGGCTCTGCTGTTCGGGGCTGCAGATGGCTGCCCTATGGAGCAGCCATCTGCTGGTGGGTGGGGCCACCATAATCCCCACCCTATCCCCCCCCTCCAGAGCTCACCCAGCTCAGGGGGTTTACCCAGGAACCTTCACCCCCTTTGCTCCCCACTGGCAAGGGAGCTAGGATAGCTAGGGACCTGGGCGTGCAGGCAGCCCTCAGGTGGCTGCCTGCTCGTGGGTGGGACTCAAGTCCCCACCCTGTCATCATGTCCTGGTTCGTCCCCGTCCGTCCCCAGTCGTCCCGTCCCGTCCCGGTCCCCCCCCCCCCCCGTGCGCGCCAGAACCTCCCTGCACAGGGGCGGGCCGGCCCTGCACCCTTCCATGCTCCCCTTTTTGACTTGATTTCACTTGGATATTTATTGCTGCGCTATTTACAATATGGAAACAACCTAAATGCCCCCAAATATGAATGGGTCATAAAGTTGTGATACATGTACACGATGGAATATTATTCATCAATAAAAAAAAAACCAATCTTATGTGATTCGCAGCAACATGGATGTTGCTAGAAGGAAATCATGTTAGCAGAAAAACAGAAATACTGGATGGTCTCACTTATGAGTGACATAGGGAAAACAAAGAGATGAAAAATTTAAAACTGTCACCAGAACTGAAGCATAGAGCAAGAGAGAGGAAGGAAGGTAAAATGGGAGGGGGGGGGAATGAGCACAAGAGAGATTAAGATGGTTCACCAGTGATAAGGTGGTAGGAGAATTTTAGGGTAGACAATGATTTAAAAAATAAATATATGTGCATGTACATGTGCAATCAATTAAATAAACAAGTAAAACCAGTAACAGGTATAGATAATCTCATAGTAGAAATAAATTCAATTCCAACAATGATTGTATACTCCTGATATTGACTGTCTTTCAGACTGAAGTTTTAAAAAATATAGTAGTGGGCTAGATAAAAAACACGTTTAAAAAAATGTGACACCTTGGGACTTGAAAAAGAATCAGAATCAACTGATAACTGTGCTACTGAGTTAATTTAAACTAGTTGATAAAAGTGAATGGGAACGTCTTCCAACCACAGTTCCACTTCAGGTTATTTCCAGAACTCTAGTACACATGTCCAAGGAAGTAAACAGAAGAATAATTCACGCCTGAACTGTCTTTTACAATAAACAAACCATTCAAAAATATCAGTTAAAAAAATGAAAAAATTCTGGAATAGTTAAATATTAGACTATACTAACCAATAAAGGAATTAATATCAAGAAAACAGAGCAAAATATATTAATGCAGACAATCCCTCAAAAAAATGCTGATATTTCAAAGCACAATTCCATCAATGTGAAGTTGAAAAAAATAAATAAAATATTGTGTACTGTTTACAGATAGACATATGTAATCATATGTATTACTTTCTTAGAAATAGTAAATACCAAATTCAGGAGAGTAGTCACTTCTAAAGAAAAGCGGTATATAGGTGCTTGAGCTGTATCTGTAATGTTTATTTTCCAAAAGGCAATAAAACCTGGTCTCAGAAATAGATAGGATAAAAAAATGAGACAAATATGAAACAAAAGGTAATATTCAAAATCAAACACTTGAATATCAAAACAACAATATCAAATGCTATATTGCACAGTAAGTGAAGGGTAACTTTACAATAAAGGCGTAACTAATTTCAGCAAGATGTAACAACTTGAGCTCATATACATCTTACAAATAGACATTCAAATTTCCTGGGGAAAATAATTTATTAGAACTATAAGAAATATCCACTATCTTAATAGGATATATATTTCTTTCCCCAGATACCAGAAAGTCTATTAAGACTATATAGATGACTCACACAATGCAATTAACAAATATGATATACACCCTAAACCCATTACTTACATACGGATACACCATTACATACCCATTGAACACATACAAAAAGTGATCCAATATGCAACTACAAAATTACTGAAACACTGAAGAACTGAGCCACATGCCTACATTCTCTAAATGAAATAGTCAATAGTAACAAGATTTTTTTTGTTGTTTTATTATTCATTTTATTTTACATCATCTACCCTGGGGTTCTCCCACCACCTTATCACCCAAAAAGATTGTTTTAAAAAAAAGACAAGGAAAAAAAAATATATATGGTTAAAACCAAAGTACCACTCCCAATTCTCTCAAGGTTAAGTGACACCATGAGAGAAACCATGATTTCATAGTTGTCAGTTCCCTTAGCTGTTTACAATTCTAATCATAAACCTACTTTCTTGAGTTACTTAGGAAGAGGTTTCTGTGCTTTGCATCAAAGAGGTTCTTTTCAGAATCTTTCAAAATCATTTGTAGACTTAGTCACAGGCTGCTAAAAATATAGTTATCTGAAATAGCATGAATCCTGATAAACAAATCTGAATCTTGAGCTTTCCATAAAACACATAGATGTAAATAAATATGGCAAGTTCAAGAAGTCACAAAGACTATGGAATCAAGAATGGCTGATTCCTTGAAGTTATCTGCTGACCACAAATGAGCAAGCTAAGCAGGGACCTGGGGGAGAGAGGGAGGGGATAATAGTACTTTAGAACACATGGAGGGTTAGTTTATCAAATAAAAATAAGAAAATTAGAAATATATTCATAAAGAAGCAGAATAAAAAGTGAGAATGAAATATTAACCATTTCTTAAAGGTAGTTTTATACATATAAATGTGATTTCATACATTCACTCCCATTCTCAAGACTTGGGGGGTGGGGGTGGCCTATGCTCAAACAGCTGGCAAAGAAGAAAGGACTTGTCCTTGATAGGATCAAGTTTTATATGATAGTTCTGCCTCATCTTTGCAAAAATGAAAATCATGTTTTTACTAAAAGAAACTGGAGGACTATACACTCACAACACCAACTTCACAGACCAAAAAATCAGTAAGCCAATATTAATAAAGGTTTGATATGCAATTTCTTGGAATCAAGAAATATGTATGATTTGGAAGAGAGCACATGGACTTTGGTGTTAGAAAGATTGGGGTTCAAATTCCACCTTAGTTGTTTCTCCAGGTTTTTAGCATCGAGAGTCAATGAGTTATGCTACTGGAGAAAAGGCCTTTTATCCTAGTGACATACTCATATTCCTCAACACGTTACACTGTATTTTAAGGGAAATCAAAAGAAAAATTACAAGACTCAAATTTTTTTAGAACATTCAATTAATCTGGAGTAATTAAGTACATACATGTTACATAGTTAAAAGTAGATAACTAGGGTAAATGAGCAGGATTCTCTCATAGCACTGCTTGGTGCTAGATGCAGTGCTCATTTAAAAAAGATACATAATTTCATCATCATAGAATTATGTCATCATCATACACTTGGAATATTAATGTTGCTTCTGGTTTCATATTTGTTTCTACCTAGGCTCTCAGATAATGTCCTTCCCCTTCCCCATAGATACATACAAACTCTAACCCCACAGGACTAAGCAGGCATGATAAAGATTACAGACCTTGAGATACAGAGATCATACTAGATTATCCAAGGTAAACCTAATCTAATCACTGAATCCTTAAAAGCAAAAAAAATCTCTCCCAGTTTCAGAGATGGGATGACCCAAGAAGAGACAAATATGTGACTTAATCTGTTGCTGTTGCTTGGTTTTGAAAGAGGAGGAAGAGGGCCAAGGGCCAAGGAATATGGGCATGTGGGTGGTCTCTAAAACTGGAAAACTCTCAGATCACAGCCAGCAAGAAAAGAGAGACCTCATACTTACAACTCCAAGCAACTACATTCTACTAACAACCTGCAACTGTAAAGACCTTCCTGAAGGAAACCAAGCTCTGCTGAAGACCTGGTGTTGGCCTGGTGAAACACATGCCAAACTTCCGACATATCGTGACATACACTGGAACATAGGTTGACTCCAAAACTGTAAGATCATCAGTCAATTTGTGTTTTTTCAACAGCTCAGTGTGTGGTATCTTGTTATGGTAGCAACAGAAAACTAGTAAGCCATTTTCTCTCATTTGCATTAAAAACTGAATAATTTTTTAAGTGCTCTTAAATCCTGTTTTAGACAAAGAGAAATAAATTGGTAATGCAATACAGCCTATCCAGCAGAGGCTCCCTAGTACACATTTATGATTCACCCTCACTAACTCTGTGCCAGGCATGGTCTTGACTTTAAAAAGTTGACTAGAGCATGCACACATCAATACTCATTTTCTTCCGTTTCCACAAAACTTTGATGAGAACTACAGCAACTGTCAATTACACCTGAAAATGAGGACATTCTGAAGAACTGAAGAAATTTAAAGACCTACCTTTAAAGCTCTAAAAAGTAAAAACCTGTCAGAGGTGAGGATGAGAGAATAATAATTTGTCCCATATAACGTAACTTGATTTCAATGCACATCTGTAAAACAGTGACATCACATATCTGGTGAAGGATTAAGAAATAACAAGTTTTCACATTGTATAGTAATTACAAAAAGTGGAGAATTGCTCATGAAAATCAACTACGCATAGTGCCAAAAGCTTATGTGGAGAATTCCATATAAATTACAATTGGATATATATACCTCAGGGAGTAATCAAATCAACAAATCCCAGAAAGAAAAAAACCTGACAGTAGAATCACTTTTAGAAATAGGTAAAAAAGCCCATGACAAACTACCAGAGAAATATTTGGTATTACTAAAAGCAACACTTAGAAAATATAAATGTCTAGAATATACTGCAGATCTACTAAAACAGCATGTTCAAGGATGATACTCAAATAGTTGGGCTTGAGAAACACTGTAGAAATTAAAACAGTGTGATTATGTGTATGTAACAAGGGAGTCCAGAATCTTTTTGCCAGCTATCCTTTACTTACAAATAAGGTAAAGCAGGGCTGGTAAAATCAAATGGAATTTCATGCAGAAAACAAGGGGACAAAGAAGGTCAGCATGTGGTTGCATCTTCCGTAGCAAAGGACATACCCACAGATGAAGGATAGAGAATAAGAAAATAGAGTAAGCACAGCAGGTCGGCTTGAAGGAGAAACAGCTGAGCTGGCAAATTAGGGTCTGCTCAAATAAAATAGCAAAAATTACTAGTTACTATAAGTAAGAGGAAAGCTGTAGAGATAAAATGAAGGAGGGGAGCCATGGAGGAGATGGAAAAAATTAAGTTCTTGTTGGAATAAGAGCAGAAATGGAGTGGGGACAAAACATAAGAGCACTGACAGAGAGGGGCATTATTTGAAACAAGGTGGAAGTTAAGTTCCCCAGAAAAGGCTAACAAGGGAGAAAAAGATCAGAAAAACAGTATTAGATACAGATATTAGATTCAGAAGTGATATAAATATTTGGGGAAGGAAGGAGCAAATGAACTGATTAGGAAAAGGAGACAAAGAGAAAGGGTAGCCAAAAAAACTTGTAAAGTAAAAATTTAAGTAAAACAAACACTAAAATTTAGATGCTGTTTCAGACATGTTTTAACTCATTTGATAAACATCTGAAAACAGGCAAAACTAAACAAAAATTAGTTTAAAGTTAAATCACTGTTAAAACTGAGGAATGGAAGAGAAGTTTTATAGACAATTTTAGCTAGTGGACACCTGGAAGGGAAAAGGGATATATATGCTATGGATATGCATTTCTTCAGCATTGTAGAGCATCGATTTATTACTATTCTTTGCAAGTATTAAAGTATGCAAACATAAATGGGTATGTTTTTATATGGATATATTTCATAGTTAAATAACCATCAATGAAACTTTTCTACCTCCAAACTTCCCAATTTGTTTCTCGAATTTGATTTCTGAGAATAGCTGAACAAATCTGTTGATGCACTAAAGTGATCTTGCAATCTACTCTAAACTTCTCATTCTGCTTTCACACTTAAAAGTTTCTAATGGCTCACACTATGGCTCCACTTTTAATATGCCAATCTTTCTCCCTCTCTTTTTTAAAAGCACTGATACTATATTTGAGCTGCAAATATGTACTTCCAACCATCTAGCAGACATTATCCTTCACTCACCTAGCAAATCACTTCTCATCATTCTCTAATTTCAGACTTTACAGGCCTGACCCCCCTCCAAGGGTCCATTACCTTATTAAAAGTCTTATAAAAAGTCTGCCCTACATTTAGGGCAAAGTTCAGTTTTCCAAACAAACGACATTATTTAAAATGCACATGGTGATGGCAGTCAAAGGGAACAAACTTCTATTTATAAAACACAAGTATTACAAGAGATATAAGTAATCTATATCAGAAATAGTATGGTTAACAATATTGTATAACTGAAAGATGCAACAAAAAAATTTTTAAAGTTCTTATGACAAGGGAAAAAATGTAATTATATGTGTTGATGGATGTTACCCAGACTTACTGTAACCTATTCTGCATTATGTACAAGTATCAAATCATTGTTATGTACCTAAAACTAAGTTTTATAAATTATATCTCGATTACAAAGTATTTTTAGCCAATGTAATACCACACAAGATGAGATTTTTAATTTTTTATGTTGTTATTTCCCTCAAAAGATTTAGAAAAAATTTTTGTCCTAACTTTTCATTTTTGGAGGTAGTGATAAGGGGCAAAAGGTAGCATTTCAGCTAGAACATAACCAGGTTTGTGATTTTGTGGCCTAAATGAGAGGCAGGGAAAAGGAAAGAAGTTAGTGATAAGGTTAAACTGGTAGGCAGTTGCCAGGATTTCTGGAGCAACAATCTGACAACTTTTATTTGATCTGCTTATAATAATCAGGCCATTTAAAAAAAGAAAACAAAACCAGTTTCCATTTCATATCTAGATTTTAATAACACATTTTCATAAATCATTTTCCAGAATGAGAACCTGCCAATGAAAACTTAAAAGCTATATCTTAACTGCATTTGACTATAAATAAAAAGACAAATATTGCAGAAGTATCACTATGATCATGTAAAAAGTTTTAAAGTTTTAACAATCTCTCCCATAAGAAAGGGAACTCCAAGATGGAAAATGTGGATAGTTCTTTTCTTTTGAAAGTCAAAGCACTTTCACATTCGTCCCATTTTATCTTCCTACTGAGAGATTGCTTTAAATTCCAAAGAAAGTGAGATAGGAAAAGTAGTAGTAATTTCCTTCATTCTAAGATGTATGTTTTTCACATAACTTTTATTTAGAAAAATCAGGCTGGATCTCACATTTAATTTAATTTGATTTAATCTTTTGGGGGGAGGGCTATATTAAGTGTATCTGACAATTATAGGCATACTTTGAATTAAGGAAACATGGAAAAGATTTCAGTCAGTTTCACTAGCAAGAAAGGAGCAGAATTGATCTAAAAAATTCTGTTGTCAAGTTATTACTGTATAACAGCAATATACCCTGGTACTCTTTATTAATTTAATGTATAGAATCAACAACAACAACAACAAAAAAAGATGTATAGAATCTACCTTCTACTAGGCTCTCCTGAAACAGTCATATTCTACTCTTTCTAACCTCAAGTTTAGATGTCTATATATTTATCTATACAATAGCCTGGGATTAAGAACAGAAGTAGTGAGCTATATTCAGGTTAAAGAGAAACAGTCATTTGCTGTCAGGATACCAGGAAAATTCTGGTATCACATGAGCTTACTATATCTTAACTATGAAAACATCTGGAAGACCTAGGTTAGATTCTGAAGTACTGACAGGATACCCAGAGACGGTACTCCAAGCAGATAGAAGAAAAAGGAATCACAAAAACAAAAGCAAAACCAGTTATCAGTTATTGGGCCTAAGTGGCTGAAGCAAGGGAGGAAATAATGAATCACTGGAGGTGAAAAAAGTAGATCAGGCCCAAATTATGGAATTCTTTAAAGGTCAAACTAAAAAATGTGGACAGAGGAATAGCCACCCAATAGCAACATCTCAGGAAGACATGTAATCTGAGAGCAAATTACACTGGTTGATGGGGAGTGCAGACACCACACAGAGTTTATTAAGGTGAAGTATTCAGATGCTGACCTAAGTGATAACAATAGTAATGTCAAGGAATATTTTCCCTTTGAGTGACCTGGGGTTCTGAGTGAGATAAAGCCCAAGAAAACAGACCACCAACTTGTATTTATGACTCTCTTCCCCAGCACAACCTTTAATCCACAGTAGATGCTCATTAAGTAAACTGAAAGAAGACAACCTGCAATGGCAAATCTGAATCTTTCACTACTGCCAAGTAGACATAATCACTCCTCTTTCCACTTTTCAATATCCTCTAATATGAGGGTTCACATGAATTATTGTCTCTTCGATCTTAATGTGTGAGAGATCACACACACGTGTGTGCCGATAAGTAAATCTTCCAGGTTTTAAAACATTCCCTTCCTTAAAATAATGCAACCGCACTTTATAAGTATATAAATTTGCTACTACAATTTGCAAAATACTTATCAACCAGAGATTTAAGTAGGCAACCATCCAGTTTCCATAATGCACACATTAAAAGACTTTGCTTAGAACATTTATAGCAAAAAGTTCTCTTTTGTAGGCAATCAACATGCTTCTTGTATTGCTGAATCGCAACATTGCGAGTGCAACCATAAGTTGCTGCTTACATTTCTGAAATTGTGCAAAGGATTCAAAGTTGTGCAAGAGTCATCACTGAAATCAGACTCTGGTATATTAATAACACCTGAACAAGCCTTAGTTTTATTATTAGACTCCAGAGTAATGCCAAATATGATAAGTACTAAAGAATATTTCATAATGAGTTTATCTGTGAAATATACTCAGATGTTAGTTTATGAGAAAACTGGGTTTCTTTCTGATTCAAACACCGGGTCATCTTAAAACTAGCATCAAGACTTGGTATATTGAAAAACAATGTCTGTCCGTCTCTCTCGCGCGTACACATACAAGAACACACCCAGAGTGCAGTAGTGAAAGGCCTTGCATTACTATCAAATATCCCCAGATCACACGTGGCAAGAGTCCACAGAACTCTTTCATGCTTTACTGACCTCTAGGACTCCTCAGCAGTAAGTAATAAGATGTGACTTATTGCCTTGGGAGTTGAAGATGCTAAAAAAAAATTTTTTTTTAAGGTTTCCTCTCCTTTTCACCTGGCTGTCCCAAATTAGGGAATGTTTTGACAAGGTCTTAGCAGATGCATGTTGGTCGGAGGTGAGACCGGTCAAGAGATTCAAGACCCTGCTCCCATCACCTTCTGCTCCCCTCTGCCTTTTCCTTCACCTGGGCGGCGGAGAGACCCAAGGCGAGGCGCCCAGGCTTGCGAGTGTGGTCTTCTCAACCCGGCCCTGACGGCCCACGGATAGGCCCACCCTCCAGTCATGTAAGTCCCAGGGTGAGCGTCGCAAAACGGCTGCCGCGGCCTCCGGCTGCAGGGCCGGTCTGGGCGGGGGCCGCGGCCCGGGCCTGGCCAGGCCGCGGCCGCTCGCAGTGCCCACGTCACCAGCTCCAGCACTGCGGAAATGGAGCGGCGCGGTAGGGGAGGAGGCGCCGGGCGGCGTCCGCGCCCGCGCCGCCGCCAGACGCCGTTTTCCCCTCAGCCCCGGCCGAGAGAGCGTCAAGACCCGCTCGGCCGGGCCCCAGGCCCTCACCTGTGTCGCCGATGATGATGTACTTGAAGAGATAGGCGTACGCCATGGCCGCGGCCGCTTGGTGCCAGGGCTCACGGCTCCTCCTCCTGCTACTGCTCCTCCTCCGCGCCCCTCACCCCGGCGCCGCTCGGCCTCGAAACGCCAGGCCCCGCCCGCTGCCGCTGTCGCCGCCGTCAGCCGCCGGGAATGAGGGGCCGAGAGGAAGCCGACCAAACTGACACCCGTGGAGCCGAGGGAGACAGCGCCCGACCGAGCTCAGCTGAACAATAACAGCCGCCGCGGCGCCCCGCCCCGCCTCCGCGCCGACCCGGAAGTGCTGCGATCGCCGGCGCCGCCGGAGGAAAGGGGAGGAGCCCCGCACGCCGGCCGCGCCACGCCGGCCGAAGCCCCGCCCAGCCGAAGCCGCGCCCAGCCGGAGCCCCGCCCAGACGAAACCCCGCCCAATCGGAACCCCGCCCGCGCCGCCACTGCCCTGCTCGGCGTCCGCCGGTTCGCTCCCGGTCCACCTAGTCGGTCCGAGGCAGGCGAGGCAGGACGCCTGTCGTTCAGCACGTTTGGGCTACCCTGGCACAGGGAGACGCTGGGGGAGGAGGAAGAAGGATTCGGTCTGTCGGCGCTAAGCTCGGGGCTGCAGCATTCCTCCGCCCTGCTGGGGTGGCCTGGGGCACGTGATGGGAAGGCGGAGGTAGCGTTCGGGGCAGGCCCCTGATCGGGCTCCTGTGAAGGTGTTTGCAATGCCCCCGCCACCCTCGTTGGGCTTCTGTGTTGGAGGACCCGGGGCTTGGCATTGAAAAGTGGAAGTACGAGGCCGGGCATGGTGGCGCATACCTGTAAGCGGCAGCCTAGGAAGCCGCGGCCGGGGCCAGGGAACGCGGTTTGAGTCCCGCCGGGGACACGGAGCGAGACCTAGTTCCAAAAAAGTATAGCTGTGCGTGGTGGCGCGCGCCTGTAATCCCAGCCACTGGGAAGCTGAGGCTGGGGATTGCTTGAGTCTGTGGTACCCGGGGCAACGTGAGCCTGCGATTCCACAGGCAAAAATGGCGAGACCTAGTCTTAAAAAAAAAAAAATGGAAGTATTTCTAAGTTGGAAACAATAATAAGCCAGGGAATGTGAAGTATTATCTTGTTACGCTTCTCTTGTGGACTCTTAGACTTCTCTTAAGAAGAAAAAAGAAAGCCTGATACATGTTAAGCAAAACAAGGCACAGGACTCTAAATATGTATTTATACCTTACATATTTACATTATAGGTTATATGTGTATGAGATATAAGCGTTATTGAATATATAATAAAAGGTAATGTGGTATTTATATTTATGTCATAAATATGTCATGTTATAGTATATTTATGTCATAAATCTAAATTATATAGTTTACCATTTTGCAGAAGAAAGACAGCATATGTGCATAATGAATCTGAAAGGTAACAACTGGTACCAATGGAGGAGCTGGATTCGAGGAAAGATCTACATTTCACTGAGTTTTCCTGCGCAGTTTAAACTGTTTTTGCAGTATTCGTGAATTTCCTGATAAAATATTTTAAAAGAAAAAGCAAAATAACTTTTTTCCACTCAGCTAACATTCATTGTACAGTGCTTTGCGAGGTATTAGGTTTTGTAGTGGACCCTCTCCTAAAAGAATAGTATTTGGAAGAGGAGATGGAGGACAAAGTTTATATGTTAGGGTAGGCTGCCTAGACAAGATTATACCTGTACCAGGAAAGTGAATGATGAGTAAGAGTGATAAAAGGCCAGAAGTTTGGGGAAGAGAACTGAAATTTGGGCACAAGGAATAGAATGCAAGTTTGTGGACCTGTAACTGTAGTCTCCATGAAAAGGGAAGGTTTCTGGGTCCTACCCCATCCAAGGAGCTGAACAGCGTGGTGGGGGGCAGAGCTAAGAAATACTGGGGAAAACTCGGAGAAGACTTGGAGGACACGCATAGAGCAGAGACATGTGAAAAGGTGTGCTTCTTGGTCTTGGACTTGTAGCACGTAAAGATCCAAAGGGAGGGTGACAACAGCAGACTTTATCTTGACTTGGATTTTGCTTTTGCTTCTTCCAGTCTTGTCTGACTTCATCTGCGCTTTTCCTATGGGTCGCACAAGAAAATTGCCTCAGACTTGTGGAAAGCTTTTGGGTTTCAGTGGCCCTGCTTTGGGCCAACCTTTCGGCTAAACCAGAGCTGTCCATTTATCCAAGAGGTGGTGAGTAGCTTTGGATGTTTAATTGGAAATTTTTTTTTAAAACTAGGTCTTGCTATTTTTTGCCTGTGGAACCTCAGGCTCACGTTCCCCGGGATACCACAGACTCAAGCAATCCCTAGCCTCAGCTTCCCAGGTAGCTGGGATTACAGGCACGCACCACCACGCCCAGCTGTTTTTTGAGGACTACTTCTTGCTCCGTGTCCCGCCGCGAACCGGGATCCCTGGCCCCGGCAGCAATTTCCTAGACTGCCGCTTACAGGCATGTGCCACCATGCCCGGCCCTAGTTGGAGATTATTTTAACTATATTCTTTCTCTTCTCTCTATTGTACATTAACTGTATTAAAGTTCTTTTCTATTGAATGTCTTATGTACTAAGAATACATTTTGTCTTTTTGCAGTGGATGGCAGTGCTCATTCAGCATAGGTAGATTTGGGGGGGGGGTCTCAGGGTGCCCCTTACTCTGCCGGCTAACATACCTGTTCAGGGAATTTAAAGCTGTATAAGGGATCTACACTTATTAGCCTATGTCTTCTATTGAAAGGAAAATCACTGCTGGAGGAGGAATGACTGGATTTAGTGACCAAGGGGATCTTGTTGCTTCATATTCTCTCCCTTTATCTCTGTGTATTTTACTGACACCATCATTTTAGGCTGACTGGGGCTAGTTGCTACATGGTTTGAATGACCTTGCTAAATCTGAACTCAAAGGTTTAGTTTTGTTTTTTTTAATACTTGGAGGGGATTTTACTAAAGCTTTAGCAATAGTACACCAAAATTTGACATGAAAAGTTACCTAAAATTGCATAATCTGATCTGCTCATCTTTAGTTTTGGAAAGGAGGGAAGGGGGTTGAGGAGGATCCTAAGACCTCAAGTTCCAGAAAATGTTTTTGTCTCTCCCATCTGAGTACCTTAACCCAGGTCTTTCTTGGTTGATAGGCATCTAGAATGTCCCCTCCTGCCAAGAGACTCTTAATCCTTATTAATCCCAGAGGTATGGCCTTTATCTATAGATTTAAATATGTGCAGAGAAATTGTAGTGGTAGGTTGCTGCATAGCAGTATAACCTAAGATAAAGAGCAAAGAATTTTCAGACAGTCAAGACCTTGAGAGAGTAAAAACCTAACCATTATATGAATTTTGTTTTAAAATAAACTCTATGTCTATTACTTTTTCCCCCCCTACATTTAATTTGTAGTATTTTCTCTAAACCTATGTGGTGTTTTCTGTTGATAGGGAGTTATAGAGGCATGTGATATAAAGAAAAAAAACTATAGTTCTCTTCAAAACAATATAGGGCATGAATAAAAAGCACACAGATTTCATTTCAAATATTTTATTTAGCCTCCAAAATCTAAAAACATTTATTAAGAAAATCCCTCCTCAAGCAAAATGACAGAAATAAACTTACCTTTCTGTAAATGGTAGTGTTCTTCCTAGGATTTTTTTCTCATTCACTTGAATTTTCAACTCTACTCCCTTAGCGATGAATTGCAATAATCTGATCTTTCAGGCTTCCATCACATGATCTGGAGGTCATAACTAAAATTTAAAAATTATAGGTTACAGCCTCCAAAGTTTATTCAAGTTCTCCATGGCATTTATAAGTATAGTATTGTATTGGAGTTTTGCATTTACTGCTTCAAACCAAATTTTTCATATGTTTAAATTTTCTCCGATTTTGTTTGCTCTCAGATTGTGGAAAGGGGTAGAGTGAGATGAGATGAGAGAAGGGTGGCTGGAATAATGTAACACAGAGGTTTCTGGCCTTGGTTTCTTTGGTTCCTTAGCCAGTCCTTAAGTGCACTCTGGGGACTTTGAGGCCATGCAAAAATTTTGTGCAAAATGTTGTATGTATTTGCACCTATATAGTTTTATGAAGAGTCACATGAGTTTGATCCAGAAATAATTAAGAACCAGTGTGAAATGCCTTATTTTCATAATTTATAAATACTGTGATGGAACTAATTTTCCAATAGATAATTAGTTCAGTGCCAGTTTTGGAAGAAGAAAGAAGTAGCTTCAAATCTTGATTTTACCACCTATCTGTTAAAGTGATCTTAGGTGAGTTAAAGACTTCTCTAAACATTAATTCCATTATGGAATGACATCAGTGTTTAGCACAAGGTCAAACTCACAGAGGAGGTAAAATAGACTTAACAGTTATTTCCCTCTTTCCTTTATCTTTCACCTCCATTCTGTCCTTAAGAGCTGTAGAAGCCCAACAAAGACTGCTGTAAAGGAGATTAGGGTCTCCTGGTGTTAATTCATGAGTAGCCTTGCCCTGATGAAGGCTACAGGAGAGGTACTGTTAATTTAGAACACAAAATTTTGTTCTGGAAAATGAAGGTAGGTTTTTTGGAGAGTGCCATTTAAGATGGGCCTTAATAGAGATTATCTTTCATATTGCTTTAACCTAGTTATTGCAGCTAGCTTTCTCCATTATACTTACTCATCTGATCTTGCGTATATATTCTAGTTGGGTAATGCATTTAGAATTTCCTGTTTTAATTTTTATTCATGACCCATTTCTGACCACTTGTCAAGGCCAAAAATGATTGATTTTTTTTTTCTCTTTTCTCTATCTGCTCATCCTTCAAAAGCTCACTTGAAGAATCAACATTTAGTGATTACAACGTCACATTCTTAGTCAATGTGTGTGAGTGTAGGTGTACAAAAAACATTTTTATGTAAGCTATTCTTTCTACCAATGCACTAATGATTAGTAATAGAGGGAACCATAAAATAGTGGATTTAAAATGTAACTCCATAAAATATTTTGAATTAATATGAAAAAAAAAAAGGCTTTACAGTGAGTTAATATCCAAGATAGTGTTTTTCAGATGAACTTCTTTTCTAAATTCTTAATACTTGTTTTGTTCTTTCAGCAAAGAGAACTGGAGAAAAACCCAATATTATTAGATTCCTGGAAGTCTGAGTTACAGTCTGTTCCTTACCTCTACCTAACTGACCATGACAAAATCCACTTGAAACTTTTCATCATTTGTTCAATAGTAGTTACAATTTGTTCAATTGCAGTTATTTACGTAAGAGAATTGCTGGGAGGAAGAGAGAGCATGTTGAAAAACCCATTATTAGGAGAGAGCATCTTTACCAAATTGCAGGTGAATAACTTCCTGTAAATGTATCTAAGCATATTGAAAGACCAACTCCTATAGAACTGTATTATATCGGCAACATCTTATTATCTGCATTGTTGCTTTACTGTGAGCAGACACAACGTCATGTGAGTGCTTCAAACCCTCCTTTTTACTTATCTTTAATGTGTTCTATGCATTGCATTAATTGGCAGCTATTCCTTGTTTTGGAACCGTCGGGGTTGAAATGAGCATGGGATTCGCATCACCTCATTCATGCTGGTTTTCTCCTCCAATCCAGCATTTGTTCGGAGTTGCTGTTTCCAGTCCTTATGGTTCTGGTGTCTGAGGCTGGGCTCCAACATCCAGCCCTTTGTGGTAGAGAGGTTCTTTAGTGGAGGCCAATTCCATTTGGTGGTAGGCCCAGATTCACTCCTCTCCCTATGTTTGCAATTGTTCTGTGGCCATGTCTCTTTTTTCGTGTCCTTCTCCTTTTCAGGAAATGGAGTGTTTTGTTGCTGCTGAACACATTCTGGATAAGGGGTTTGCTTTTCTGCTCCCAAAGTCACTGTAGTATAGTTCTGTGGTTGGTCATCATCATTTCAATAGGCTTTGGAGATTGGGACCTTGTTCTAGTCATTTTCATTTTTGGTCTCACCCAGGTATCAGATGCATCCAGGGCCTTTATTCTTCAGTAACTGAAGCAGAATAGGTGGATATTCTTGTTCTGCTCTGATTTGTTAGAAGTGGGATTAACTAGACGGGGACCCTACCATCCCTTCCCCCCTTAGCCTGCGTACCAGCAGGGGTGCCGGCCCTGTCCCCCAGGCTCTAGGGACGAAGGTGCAGCTTCCCAGCCTGCCTCCCAGTTCCCCCTTATTCCCACTCTTGGCAGAGGGGCAGAAGCCCCACCTACCTGTGTCCCTAACCTGTGACCCAGACCACACTGGTAGGGGCACACCGGGATTCCCCCATCAGGCCCTATGCTTCTAGAAGACTGGAATTTTCAGTGCTCCCGCAGACCTGGCTGGTATGAGCCTGCAAGCAGGCACTTAAAAAAAAAAAAAAAAATGAAACGAGCATGGGGATACATGAGGAGTACATTTTGCATTGTGCTCAAGGGAAATGCATTCATTACTCCCAGAAGTGCTTCCATTTATTATTCTCTTTACTGCTAAAGGTCTTTAAGTTTAATAAAGAATAATGTGTTTCCATGTTTGAGAAAATGATAAGCTAACTGTCACAATGGAAGGTATGGACATAAAAATTTTCTGTCATTGTGTTCTTTTTTGTGAGAGGGGATCTTAGGAAATAAATGACTCTGGGAATTGTGAAATCTTGTTTCAAACCTCTCCTGTCTTCCCTCCTTCTTACATAATTGTCATCTTGCTTCTAGCAGTCTCATAGTCAGGATTTTCAACATAAGAAATGAATGAGAGAAAAAAATGACTATCACAGAGTCACATTTTGCTTCTAATCTGGAGAAGACAAGAGTCTAGCTTTCCAAGCTTTTTATGTTTAAAAAATAGCAGTTTAGTTATTAAAAGAATAAATCTGTTCTTCAGAAAGTGAGATTATATTTAAGAGTTTACATTTAAAAATCTACAAGAGTGACAGTTTTCTGCCAAAAATGATTGCTGCACTTCTGCTTTTTTAAATTTCTCAATTTAAGGACTCTGGGCATCAATTTTCAAGGACCATTTTAAAATAAATGACATATGAGAAAATAAAGTACAACCTTAAAACAGTAATAAACATTTCATAAAATTTTTGTGCATCTGAAATCTAGGAGCAACTTAGTTGTGTGGTTCTAACTTAGGTTCTCTCGTGGGGTTATGGTTAATCTTTTGGCCAGCGGTGCAGTCATTCAAAAACTTGACTAGATTGGAGGATTTACTTCCCACATGTTTCCCTCACATAGCTATGGTCAGGAAGCCACAGGGATCTCTCTTTTATAGGGCTGCTGGCAGCTGATTTCTCTATGAATGAGTGATATGAGTACGAGGACAAGGCCAAAACCTCAGTGTCATCCCTTCTCCTTTATTGCTTTGGTCCCATGAATTCACAATAATAAACAAGGGCATTAATACAAGAGGCAAGGATTACTAGGAGTAATCATTAAGCTGACTAGTGTGATCTAAAGAAATCAAGTAGTAAAACCAGGACTCTAATAAATGTCTAACTATCTGAAATCAGATTCATTTAGGGTAAAATCAATTTATAGTGCAATTTTACTATAAATTAGTCTATAAAGAAGTCTATCGGCGTTTTGGTTTTGTTTACCTCTGAAAATAGATAAAAGAAACTGAAGGATATTTTACAGTTGGAAAAGAAAGAAAACATTTTGGCTTTTAAAAATCTTTCAAACCAGTTATTTAGAGGAAAAAATACACTGACAAGGCAGCTCTTAAAATTTTTTTTTTAAAGTGTTGCTATTTGCCTCCCTCCAAGACCTTAAGGGTTCATGTGATTTAAGAATAAGCAATTTGTACAGCAAAAGAGACAACAGACAAAACATGAAAACACTCAACAGAATGGGGAAAAAAAATTGCCCTCTACACAAGTGATAAGGGTTTAATAACAAAGATCCACAAGGAATTAACACAACTTGGCAAAAACAAAACAAGAAGCCCAGTCAAAAGATGGAGAGAACTGAAAAAACAATTCTCCTTAATAAGAAATACAAATGGCCAACAGGCACATGGAAAAATGCTCAATATCACTAGCAATCAGGAAAATGCAAATCAAAACCACAATGAGATACCACCTTACACCAGTAAGAATTGCCCACATCAAAAAACAAAAACACGGGTAACAAGTGCTGGCATGCATGTGGAGAGAAAGAAACACTCTTACACTGCTGGTAGGAATGTAAACTAGTCCAGTCACTATGAAAAGTAGTGTGGAGGACCCACAAACTAATGAAAATGGAACTACCATTCGACCCAGCATTGCTTTTCAGGGAATTTACCCAAAGGAGACCTCAATACTTAATACAAAGGGATGCTTGTACTTGGATATTACAGCACTATTTATAATTGCAGGACATGGAAACAACCCAAATGTCCCAAGACAGATAAATGGATGAAAAAGATGTGGTATATATACACAGTGGAATATTACTTATCAATTAAAAATGACAAATTTGACAAATTGATGGTAATATGGATGTACCTAGAAGAAATCATATTAGCAGAAACAAGTCAGAAAAAGAAACCAAATGGTTTCACTAATATATGGGTAATAGGAAAAACAAGCAAAGGCTAAGAGGAAAAGTCCAAACATGCTTACATCCTAACTAAAGAATACAACTTGGAGGGTTGGGGAGGAGATGGGAGGGAGTGGTCAGGGAGTGAAAATGGTGGGTGGTCTCTGGTGAATACAAAGATGTGAAATATATATATATAAATAAATTTATTACAATAAAAATAGAGAATAAGCAATTTATTTTAATTAATTTAATAATTTCATGGGGATACAAGTTTTCCTACCTGAGCAATTAATTATGCATTATTATTTTCATGCTTAAAAAGTATACTTTAAATTGAGGTAGGGACATTGTTTTCAGTTAAGCAGGTTTAACATACTAGCTAGTGGATGTTTGACAGTCATTCCCTGAAAGTACTCTTTCCTAGTATTGTAGTAATCTTTATTAGGAAGATATCAGGCTTAGGTCATTTTGAAGTCTTATCTTGAAACTTCCATTACAAGACTTAGTGGAGAACATTTTTGCACTTAGTAAATGGATATTTTAATTTTCTTGATACTCCATTTGATTCAAATTATATTACAGAAACATTAGAACAGATTATTTAGCATTGATATTTTCTTAAATGTTCCTATAGAAAAATTCAATTATAGTCAGAAACCTCATTAGAACTACATCCTTTTTTTTTCTGTTTGAATTGAATACATTCTAAAAGGTTGTTTTAATTCACCCCAAAAGACACTAAATCCAAACACCAAATGTGAGATTGTTTCATTTGAACATTGAAATAACCTTTTTTTTTTTCTTATTTACAAAAGAACAAACTGATATTCTTAAATTACTAAGTAAAACACGAAGACTGAATTATTTACTTTTGCTTTCTGGAAACAAGTAGAGTAAGGGAGTAAATATATAACTTGTTTTATTGTAAATGACCCAGACTACAGAAAATTGTAAGTGGACTCAGTATATGTCTATATACTCTCTTAATTAGCATTAACTCAAGAAAAGTTTTGAGTTACTTAATCACTGAAAAAACCATCTATTTAACAATCAATTTGTCATAGCTATAGTGGCACAATAAAATATTGTTTGAGGCTTGCTATGCTAGATATGCTAAGTAATATGGCAAATGTTAAGGGGAGAAAGAGAAGTTTGTCACCAACCAAGCTAGTTAAAGTTAAGATCAGGTTCCCCCACTTTCCTGAACCCCTCCTAAGGTAAATGGGTTTGCATGGTTAATTTTCATTTTTTGTATCTGAAAAAGTGTGATATATAAATCTTAGTAAATTCTGCTGTATCAACTTGAAATTCCAGTCTATCATATGTCCCCTATGTTGGGAAGTGTTAGGTAGCCACAGATTTTTTGGGGGAAGTTAAGTTGAAAACAAATTTAGTCTCATAGGATATATTTATTTGGTAACTTGTATGTACTTGAATTATTGTACATTGTCCAGTGTTGACATTCTTTCCAAGAATACTGCAGTCCCTTCTGTGCTGATTCACACTACATTATATGGTGTTATATCTGGGCATGGATTATTTTTCTATTACAAAGTAACAAAAAATACCACAAACAGAAACAAAAGTAATACCCATTTATTATCTCACAATTTTATAATGCAGAAATCAGGGCATGATGCTAATGGGGTTTCTAGTAAGGGTCTCTAAAAGCAAAAATATCAAGGTATGGATATAGCTTTTTATCATTTGAAATATTGGGTCCATTTCAAAAATCATATGGTAATGGAAAGATTCAGCTTGTAAGATTCATAGCTCTTTCCTATTTTCCAGGAACTCTTCTCAGCTACCAGAGGCAGCCAACATTTCCTTATCATGTACCTGACTACATCTTCAAAACCAACAATAGAGAATTTTCCTCATTTTTAAGCCACTTGCTCTGACTTTCTTTGTCAATAAGGCCCCTGTGTCCCTTTCAAGGACTCAACTGATTAGGTCTGGCCAACCCAGAATAATCTCTTTATCTTGAAGGAAATTGATTTGGAACATAAACTGCATCTCCAAAATCTTTTCACTATAGCATCTAAGTATTTCACTGAACAATTGGAAGAGGTGTGTATACACCAGAGAGTGGAGATGTTGGGACAATCTTATATTTCTGTCTACCATGCCTACTATGATTAGCCCTGAATGTATATAGGTTAGTAGAAAGTAGACACACCTATTATAAAGGTTTTTTCTTCCCCCAGATTTTTTGGGCCTCCCAAGAGGCACTAAAGATTTCAAATTAGAATTTATACCTTCAGAGACTTAGAAGAAAAATTCAAACACTAAATGATAATTTATTCATGGAGTTGACATATGTTTAACACATTTTAGCTGTAATGTTTCTATTAAAATTAATAAAGATATATTAGATTCCTCATTTGTGTTTTGAAAACCTAGAGATTATTTTTTTATGAAAAAAAAGTTCATGAAAAAAACAAATCTATAAGAGACTGAACAGTATGTTGCTTAGTAACTACTTAACAGCTATTAAAGAACTTAAAGCAAAAATCAAAACCTTCAACTATAAAAACTAATGAAAAACAAGTTATCCGAGATTTAAAGTCAGGCAAAACTTTTAAGTGGGAAGAAATTTGCAATACAGGCTACATTAATTAATAAGAAATATCCAAATAATTTAAATCTACATCTAGTCATTTGAAGCAAAGGGACAAACAAGATCTAAAGTGAGTAGAGGAAGGAAATAATAAAAATGAGTGTAAATAAATGATACAGAAATCAAACACACCATACATAACATCAATGAAACTAAAACTTGCGTCTCTGAGAAGATAAAAATTGATAAATTTCTAGCTAAGCTAACAAAGAAGAAATTAGATGCATTAATTAGAAAAAATTAACTAGAATAAATTAATTAATTAGAAGAAATTAGATGTAGAAATTAAATGTATTAATAAACAAAGGAGAATTTGCCAGAGAGGGTATAAAAAAACAAAGAATTGTAAAAGGTTATGATGAGCAATTATATATATGATTTCAAAACCTTGAAGAAATGGACAAATTTCTAGAACACAGTTCACCAAGACTAAACCAAGAAGAAACAGGAATTGGATAAACTAATCAATAATTGAAAATGATAGTGCAATCAATTTTTTTCCTGAAAACAGAAGCCCAGGGCTCAGAGGCTTTACAAGTATAGTATATTATCCTGTTAAAGAAGTTATGCCTACCCCTTCTTTACCAATATAGAGGAAGGAAATCACCATGATTGGCTGTGGCCCCATGGCAGAACTGCTAACGAGAGAGGAGATGAGTTGGACCAACTACCTGGGGAAGTCAACAGTGAACACCTCACCGCTATCGGCTGGGAGTTGCATTCCCAAATCCAGATATTAGAACTGTTTGGCACAGAACCAGCAACAGGTGACAGATACCAGAAAGGATCCTGGACAAGTTCCCAATGTACTCGGCCTCAGCTACTCCTGGAGATCAGAGCAGCCTTATCTGTTGCTGTCCAGGAGTGTGAGTCCGTACCCAGGAAAAAAGGACATAGTTCCAGAAAAAGAAAAGAACAGCGGGCCAAACATAGACCAACAGCTTGCAGTGAGAGGAGTTGGAGTGACCAGAGGGAAGAGGAAAAGGAGGGGTGGGAAGTAAAAGGTACAATACAACCATGCAAACATGACCAATAAAGTATGAAAATTCAAAAAAAGAAGTTATGCCTATTTTTCTCAGATTATTTCCAAAACTCCAAGAAGGGATTGCTCCCTAATATATTTTATAGTGCCAACATTACCCTAAAGCTAAAGATAGCACAAGAAAACTACAGTCAATATTGCTGATACATACTGATGCAAAAATCTTCAACAGAAAACCAATCAAATTCAGCAATAAGTGAAAAGAACTATATATCATAATCATAGTGGAACATAATGATAATCAAGTGGGACTTATTCCCCCCAGGATACAAAGGTAGTTAATATACATCAAGCTGTGTTAAATATCAACAAAATAAAATATCACAATCATGTGATAATGTCAGCAGATGCAGAGAAATCATTTGATAAGACTTAGCACCACCTATGTGTGATAAAAACTCTAAACCTGCCTCAACATGATGAATATCATATATCATAAACTTATAACCAGTGTAATGCTTAATGGTAAAAAATGAAAGCTTTGCCTTTAGGAACAGTAACTAGATAAGGATGCTCACTATCACAACTTGTCCTTAATTTAGTACTAGGTTTTAGATAGAGCAATCAAGTGCCAATAGGAAATAAAGGGAATTCAAGTTGGAAAAGATGTGAAATGATCACTATTCCCACATTATAAGATTACTATAAACAAACCCCTTAAGGACTCCACCAAAAACTTACCAGAAACAGTAAATGAATACAACAAAGTGACAAATTACAAAGTCAACTTCCAAAAACTAATTGCATTTTTAGATACTATATATCAGAAAAAAGAAATTAAGAAAAAAGTTCCATTTACAATCACTTCAAAAAAATCAAATGTCTAGGAATTAAAGAGTAATAGTCATGATATACTGTGGTCATGGATGGGTAAAGTAAATTCACTCTAAATGACTGTTCTACTAAAGAAGTGCATTGATTTACCAAAGTCCCTAGTAAAATACCAACAATTTTCTTCAGGGAATATTTGAATATTCTAAAAAATATGATAATATAGGTAGAACCATAAAAGGGTTCAAGTAGCAAAATCTGTCCTGAGAGAAAGGGAGAAAAATAAATATAGATCAATGGAACAGAATCAAAAACCAAATATAAATTCACATATGTATCAATTCTTAATTCATGGTAAAATAACCATGACCACACAGTGGGGAAAGAGTTTCTTTAATAAACGGTGCTGAGAAAACTGGAAGGCCCCATGTAAAAGAATGAAGTTGAATCATTTGCTAACTCCATGCACACACACACACACACACACACACACACACACACACAAATTCCAAATGTATTAAAGACAGATATAAGAGCTGCAAAATAAAATATGAAGAAGAAAACATTGTGATACATTTCATGATGTTTATGATGTTTTTAGAGACTCAATGCTTACAGCAAGGGAAGTAAAAACAAAATTGAACAATTGGCATTACCTCATGTTATTAATCTTTTATACAATCAAAAACAAGTAGATTAAAAACATCCTACTGAATATAACTGACAAGAGGTTAATATCTAAATCATGTAAAACTTACTCAACAATAAAAAACTTAACCCACTTAGTAAAAGGGCAGCAGATATGAACAATCAATTCACTGAAGAGGATCTCCCGAGACCAAAAGACACAGGCAAAATCACCATGGGATGTCATGACATACTTACGAGAATTGCACATATTAAAAGATTCCTCAAAAATAAGTGATGGAAAAACCGTAGGTGGGAATGTAAACTGATGCAATCATTTTGAAAAGTGGTCTGGATTTGCCTTAAAAAACTGAAAATGAAAATACAGTATTATTCAACAATCCCACACTTGGGCATGTTTCCAAAGAATGTGAAATCATCAACTCAAAATATTATATGCTCTACAATGTTTCTAAAAAGCATTATTTACAATAGCCAAGCCATGGAGACAACCTAAGTGTCCACTGATAGAAGATTTTATCAAGAAAATTTGGTATATCCATCCTATGGAATACCATTCAACTATGAGGAAAGATAAAATGTTGCCATTTTCAGGCAAAATGGAATGAGTTTGAGGAAATTGCATGTAATAAAATAACTCAGAATGGCAAAGACATTTACATTGCGTATGATTCAAGAAAGCAAATACTTACAAAAACCAATCAACATTAATAAAGTGAAACTTTTGAGGTTAAATGGGAGGAAAGAGGAAGAATGAGTACAAGGAATAGTGGTGGAAAAAAAAATAAAGTAGACACAGTTTGGAATTTATTCATCGGAGAGAGAATCATATTGATATAGTGGACATATTGAGGTGTTTACGTTTTAATCAATGCTTTGAATGCTCAGAATCTTTACATAGGAAATAAACTTAGTAAGTGTAGTTTATTTAATAGATGGAAGAATAAAGCCATACAAACACTATAGTGTGGTATTTGCTGCCATTAAAGGTCAAATCTTTACACTCACTATAATGTATCTGTAAGAAAAAAAACTGTATGTTAGAAATGTGATAGAAATTTTTATTACAACTCAGTCTTTCAGAGGAAAAAACAAAGAGTTCATAAAAACTAATGATAGTATGCAATAGAAGCAATAAAGATCAGTGAAAAAAATTAATAAAAATTATCCTGTCATAGGGAATTAAATTATAACATGGTTTACAGAAAAATGCCACGAGCTCATTGAAACAAGGGAATAAATTTTGAAAGGAAGTAATGTATAGTCTTGGTGCCTTTCTTGAACTTACTTGAGAGGGACCTTGTCCTGGTACTTGCACTTAAAAACACATTGCGCATAATGAATACTGAAGCACAGAGATAGTTAGCTTTCTTTTAACTCATGAAAAGCTCCTGAATTATTGAGAATAACCAAAGACTGGAATTACAAAAGGATGCCATGTTGGGAGGGTTGTCCCTGAGTTCAGAGGACACTGGTTGAGAGCCAAAGAGTTAAGAGTTGGTAAGACTATAGCCTGACATGGAAACTAGAGAATGAGGAGTTGTTTCTACTTCAAGTTGGTTTTACCAAATTATCTAGCTGTCATAGGAAAATCAGGGTCCCTACATGTTTGCTCTGTACTTTCTTTTGCTTGAGAAGAAAATTTCTATAAGAGATGGGATTTAGGGAGAGGAGGAGGCAAAAGGGAGTGTTTATGTCCAGCTGGAGTCCCTTAGTTGAGCCAAGTCACTCCCCTTCTGAATGCTGGGTCCAGGAACCTCCTAAGAGACCAGGGTCTAGCTAGGCCCAGCTTGTCACTACTGTGTATATGGAAGGACTGCAAAGGAGAACAAATATACACAATTCCTAGGTATGTGACCTGATGATCAAGTTAATGTAATTCATTGAGGTAGTAGAAGATTAAGTGTGTGAGAAAGAAGAGAAAGTATCAGTGATTCTGTTTTGAACATGTAGAATTGAGATGATAATTTACTATTCAAGTAGAAATGTACAACAAGCAGCTGGACACTTGAGTTTGGAAGTCTGACCTAGAGACAGTTTCCACAGAACTGGATATTATAGGAGCAAAATGTTTCTTCAAGTGACTGATAGATATAGGTGGTTCCTCTCATGTATATGTATTATATTCGTGTGTTCCATGTATTTATCTACTGAGTGCTGACAATTATTAAAATGCTCTGTAAGCTTGATGCAATTGAAAATGCATAAAAACACAACCCCTAATCAACTACTCTTCACAACATGTCTGATGCAGTTTTTTTAAAAAAGGGTTTATTTTATATAAAAAGAGAATAAGGCTTAAAGACGAAGAATAATTTTTCCTATACTGAGAGCTAAAGAGGCAGCGCTAGATGTTGATGAATGGGACAAGTGAGAGTTCTGACCTCCACATACAAATTTAGAAGTCATAGCACATAACGTATTTGGCCTCCACCAGGAAGTGATAGATGCTGTGTTCACGAAGAAGGGGTATATTGAGTGTCCAAAAGAGAATTCGCAGGATGGTGTACATCGTAAATCAGTTTCTCTCTGTATATCAAGAGTGAATCCATCTTTCAGGAATAGACTCACAGTAACTTATGAGTGTGATTTTTAAAAACCAAATGTGATGAAAAATTACTCTCCCAGAGACAGGTATTGTGAAACCTGCAAGTAGCTGTTTCTTATTCTGGACAAATTGAAATGTATGAAATTTGTAATAACTTTAATCTATGGGAAAATGAGGCATCCACCTCACTTTTGGGATCATCTTTTCTGGGAAAAAAATCTGTGATTTCCAATGTCTTTGTCAACTTTTCACTCTCTTTTTAATCTACCTGACCATCCATCCTACTGTCTCCCACTGAAGGCAGTTGTAACCTTGGGTCAATGGCCTTAAGCTAGTGCCAAATACTTTGATGCATGAAAAACTCCTTTGAATAGTATTTCAATAGAGATCATCAATGTTTATCTCTGTTGCTTTCTTTTTCGGTACTCTTAGTTTGCCTGCTCCTGATAGACAATCACTTCAGATACCTTAACTATTTCAATCAAATTACCATCAAATTCTGGTATTGAGATTCCATCTAGATTTTTAAACACTCCTGTAGCTTTATTTTGTGGTATATAAAGCCATTAATTACCAACTGTTGACCTCCCCACACCATTGCTATTGTCTATGCTTCAGTTTCTTAATTTTTAGGATGGGAAAAATAATACCAACATCATTGGATTTCTGTACAATGACTGGATGTAAGAAGCTGTTAGCATGTTGTTATTCTCATCACATGCCTGTCACCATTGTATGTTGAATTTTATCAATAACACTTCCAGCTTCCTGGTCATAAAACCCAATTGTGTAGTGTTTGTCACAGGTGGTTTAGTTATTAGCCTGTTCTAAACGAATGGGTCCATCACCCTGTAGAGAGAGAACTCACCAGAGGATACTGGGTGTAGTGGAATCAGGAAACACTTTTTTTTTTTGAGACTAGGTCTCGCTATTTTTGCCCGTGGAACCGCAGGCTCTCATTGCCCGGGGTACCACCGACTCAAGCAATCCCCAGCCTCAGCTTCCCAGGTAGCTGGGATTACAGGCGTGAGCCACCACGCCCAGCTCTTTTTTTTTGGAACTAGGTCTCACTACGGGCCCCAGGTGGGACTCGAACCACAATCCCTAGCCCCAGACGCTTCATAGACTGAAGCTTACAGGCACGAACCTCCGTGCCTGGCAGGAAGCACTTTGCTAAGAGACTCATGCATGAGTAAGCAGTGCTGGAAAGGACAAGTTAGCATAACTCTATGAAGAAGTCAGAAAGATCTATTTAAAGGGCAGTTTCATGAGATGAGGAGGAGTGCAGCATCGCAGGCTATTCGGGACTGGGCTATGCCCAGGCATGAGTGGATGAGTTACATTCCAACTTGTATGCTGATGCTCTGCCTTCTCTCTCTAGAAAACAGTGAGAGAGTCATTTAGGAGCTAATGCTTTTTGTCTAGCATGGAAACTTAATGTCAGTGTGATGGATCAAACTGTCTGGAAAGGATGTTGGAACAGGACTTAAGTTCATGATTTAGTCCACTTGTTCAAACAGAACTTCAGGCATCTCTTATCCTACTGGATCACAATTTCTTTTCCTGAAGCTATCTCAGTTTTGAAGCTAAAAAGCAAAAAGAAAGGACAGTGTGTTCTTTAGTATGAACTTCACAACTGAATTGAGAAGCAGGAATGACAGAGATGTTTAAAAATTTAGAAAGTTTTTGGCAGTTTTAAAAATTATTTTTTAGCAGTGGATCCCTTTCTAATTTTGGTAAAGGTTATGGATGTCTTCTCAGATTAATTATTAAATGATGTGAATGTATAAGATGAAATAAAGAAATTATGGAAAAATTAAATTTGTTGGAATTGTTATCAAAATATTCCAGTCAAATGTTTGTCAGAGCAATATAGGTGCTTTCTATTAGCACACTATGTAACATGATCTAAGAAGAGGATTAATAATGAATATGATTTAGCATTGGGGATAAGTATAAATAATATGACAAAATAAAATATTTTTACTAATCATATTATGGGCTCATTTGAATGAAAACACCCAGAGACAGGAGGATAATTGTTATATCATAGTTACCTTTCTAAGAGCTGTACTGTCCTCTAGGTTGGGCAGTGACATGACTGAGAGATTCCAAATCTCACCATCAGATGAAAGTTTCCAGGGCAAAGAAGCTGTTTCTCCCATGTGTATTCTTTTCAAAAACTTTCCTAGAAAACTCTATTTAATTCTGATTGGACCAAGCTGCAACTCCAATTCTTGGACCATTCCCTTGGGTCAAGAAATCCCATTCCATAGTTGGCATGCTGTGGGTAAATTCCCAAGTCATCACTGCATGATATACTGTACTTTCTGTGGACCAGCTGATCTCAAGCAGAGATTTGGTCTGCAGATGCATGTTGGGCATTTTGAGCTCTCATAATGATTAGAAGAGGAAGTAAAAAATGCAGAACACCCCAAGATGCATGGGACAGTCCTGCAGAGTTCTGGTCAGCCCAAAATGACAATTGCCCCCATTCTAAGAAATACTGCTATAGACAAAGAAGCCCAGCTTTGAATCTCACCAGCTTCATGTGATGTGGTATGGTAAAAAATATATTTCACTTTCATCCCCAATCCTGGCATAAAGTTCCTAGATTCCTGGGACTTTACTGAGCGATAGTGTTAGGCAGATAGAGCAGAAAGGCAGTGCCTAAAGAAAATTAAATGGCCGCTAAACCCAGGAACCCAAAAAACACTTGCCAGAGCTGATAAAACCAGGGAGAGGGATAAAAAGAGTTCAGTGGGGTGAAGGTATTTCCTCACCCCATCTTACAGGTAGGCCTATAAAATCCAAGGAAGCAGAGGGAGAAGAAAGATCCCCATGCCAACTTACTGCTGGGGCTGATGAAACTACATCCTGGGAGCACAGTAAAAGGAGGACCTGCTTTCTGGACTAATAAACCAACATCCTGGGAATTTCTGTGCAGAAAACCCCAGAAAGGACAGAATGAACAGTCCCTTGCACCCCATTTATGCTGGAAGTTCTCTAGCCACCTGGACCTCTTGTCAAATGTGTTTTTAATACCAGGTGGGAAGCAGCAACAGCTGTGGTGCTCTAAAGTCCAGTCAATCATAGGAATGAAGGAAGGTCCAATCAGACTCTGGGGGCAGGGGCGGGGGGCACCCTAAGGGGAGATTTAAGGGTTGATCGAAACTGAGGAAGCATGAGCTCCACCCTCCAGAAGCATGGGCTCTAGCCTCCCAGAATTGTTTGAGCTGTCAAGAACTGTTCCAACCTTAGAGAACTATTCCAACCCCAGGAAGAAGAGAAGGCCTTTTTCTTGGCCTCTGAAGAAGCAAGGTCAGCATCCAGTAGATGACAGGCCAGGAAGAGAAACCAAAGATCTTTGCAGAGACTGGGCCTCCCAGCCTATCTTTGACATTGCCTGACAGAAGCACCAAATGCTCTGGACTTGGTAACTTGGTGTCTCTAAAATGGTTTCTTGTTGGTGTAGTGCAGCAACCCACAAAAAGCATCGCTGTTGTCCAGCACTTCTGGTGACAGGTGACCTAGCACTCTGCTTGTCTGGTGGACACTAACTGGGTGAAGTTTCTGGCCCCTTGTGACTACATTAAGCTCTCTGTTTTTCCTTGTCGAACAAACCCTACAGTTGCTGGAACCTGAGGTCTTTGGCAATTGTTCATGCGTGGGTAGAAGAACTCCCACACTCAGTGACCTGTTTATAACCTATTATTCCCTTAGTTATTCAAAGTCATGTGGCTTTGAATATTTTCATGGCTATTGTCCAGGGCAGATGAACCCCAAAACTGGAAACATCTAAAAAACATAAAACTCATAAAATAATAGGAGTACCTTTTTCTCCTCTTATAGTTTTTAATGTAGATTCATGTGCAATAATGTTCACTTCCCTTTTATATCTGTTTGACCATTTCTCTTTTCTTTTCCCACCCCCAGGAGTGTTTTTTTTGTTACTCATAAAAGGCCCTCTTCACAAGTCAGTTTATACATATAAATTGATTTAAGGTAAGGTATACCCTCAGATGGGACTGGTCTCCTGAAAGACCACTGATTAGAGGATTAGAACTTTCAGACTCACCCAGTGCTGCAGATTTAGCTGGTGATCAGGTGGAGGCACTGGGAGGATGGTGTGCCAAGAAGAGAGGGTCTTCTCCATCTGACTACCCTGAGTAGTATCTTTTTGTGACAAGTCATAAGCTTAGTGAGCCATTCTAGCTTGCCGACTATCTCACCTGAGATCCTAGACACTCTGATTTAGAGTTGATCAGTCTCAAGTACAGAGGGACCCTTGTACTCATGGTTTATGTTTAAGGGGGAGGGAGATGTATATGGTAGAACTAACTAAATCTATGGGATCAGATGTTATCTACAAATAAACAGGGTCAGAATTGACCTAAATTTGTAGGAATCCAGTCAGTGTGCCCTCAGAGCTGAATTGTTTGTTTGTGTTGTAAAACACTCCAAGAAGATAAGGATATTTGAACAAATTTCTGGAACTAAAGGAAAATCAGATGTAAGGAAGGCGACCCATGTCCACTCTAGATGCTGCTCTTAGATGTTAAAAGCCTGGTGGTTAAATTCTGGCTCTGTCACCCTGGGTCCATTTTATCTTGTAATTTTATTTTTTTAAAAATAATTTATTTATATATAAATTTCACATCTTTGTAATCCCTGGGGTTCACCCCCCACCCTCCCTGACTGTTCCCACCCTCTCCCAACCCCCTGCCCCAAGTTGTGTACTTCAATTTGGTTGTTATCTTGTTTTGACTTTTTCTCATAGCTTTTTGTTTATTTTTCCAATGTCCCATTTGGTTTCTGTCTTTTTCTTTTTGACTTGTATCTGCTAATATGATTCTTCTAAGTATATCCATGTTATCATAAATCATCCAATTTGTCATTTTAATTGATCAGTAATATCCCATTGTGTATATATACCACATATTTTTTATTCAGTCATCTGTGTTGGGACATTGAGGTTGCTTTATCTTGAAATTTTAAGTGGATACATTTTAAAAGTCTGTTTTCCTTATAAACAAAATAATACCTAGCTCATGAGAGTTATAAGAGCCTTTGAGAGAATGTATACAAACCTCAGAAATGTCTTGGTCTGCAGAGGGGACACAAAGTATGCTAGTTTTCTTCTTATTCTAATGTGCATTCATTTACAGTGTAGCCACTTGATAGGATCTGAAGGGATAGGTACCTTGCTATTTCCAACAAATGTTTTCTGAGGTGTTAATATCTTCTAATGAGAGCATGAGCCATCCTTTAAGCCATTAGATTAGAACATTACAGATGGTCTCAGCACTGTGTGTTCATGTCACAGATGGCTTGCAATAACAAGTCTATATTAATAATAGACATATCAGTTTTAGTTTTGGTCTTTAATTTCATTCTTAAATGTACTACTGCAGTATAAGATACATACATATACACACATATGTTTACTTTTCTATATGTGTCATAATTAGGTCAAGATGCATAAAAATGAGATTTTGAATCATCTACTTTTAAATGCATCCTCTTTCAAATACAGTTCTTGGTGCATACTGCTCTCTCTGTCTGGAAGATAATCTTAGTTTTTTTTCAGGGTCCATGAAAATTATCACTATCTCTGAAAAGTATTCCTGATCTACTAAACTAAATAGGAGACTTTGTTTTTGTTATTTATTACTGTGTTACAAACTATGTCAAAAGTCAGTGGTTTCAATACTAAAACAGTTTTATTTTCCGACATTCTTTTGACTGATTAGGTGAGTCTGCTTCACATGGTCTTGACTGAGGTGCTGAGATAACTGGAAGGTCACAAGGCTTGTTATCTTGCTGGCCACTTGTGGGGAACTCAGATAGAGTGATTGACTGGGGATCTTGGTTATCCTCCATACAGACTATATAGCTGGTGAGCTTCTTCATAGAATGGGAACTGGGTTCTAAGAAAGTGCATTACAAGAAACTTGGTGCCATTGTGCAAGTGCTTATCAAACATCTGCTTGCACCAGATTTGAATTGAATCATTAGTGAAAGTTGACCCTGTTGACCAAACTGATGTCAAATAGAAGAGTTACACAAAGGCAAAGTGTCATGAGGCTACTAAGTTCTACTGTATACAGTGAGCCTTTATTTTACAACACTCATTCTTGTTTGCAATTACTCTTTCATTCTTTCTCTTCTCTAAAATCCACAAAAACATGTATATATTTTTTTCTTTTTGCTAATCATTGTAGACCAGAACCTTAAAGTCAGTTTAGGTTCGAAGAAGCCCAAGCGACTGAGAAATGACTGACAAGTGTCATGCAGAGTTTGCAAAATGATATGGCCCTGGTTGTCTCATCACACCATTCCACACTATGCTGGAGACAATTGTAGGTATTCTGTGTTTCCTCTTCCACCATGACTGAGGGACTGGGCTATACCTCCTTCTCACCTTAAGTCAAGTGAGAGGAACTTAAAATACAATTTGGAAAATGTAGCATGTGACCCTTGGATTTTGATTCACCACCCCTTCTAACATCCTATTGTTTACAGACATCAGAAGGTATAAGAGTTATTTGTGGGTATCAGATACTATAAGGGGATTATCTCATAAACCTTTTGCTAAATGGACCTTCTGAATGAAGAAATGATTGAGAAATCTGCATGTGCTCTAGACAGACACCTAGTGATTTTTTTAACCAAATATTAGCTCTATGTACTGAGAGTCTTTTGTGTGTCAGACACATCACATATATTTTCTAATTTGTATGATAATCTTGCAATGCAGGTGGTTTTCAGCCACATTTTACAGATGAGAAAAGTGAGATAGTAATGTCTCCAACTATCACAGAGTCAATAAACTTTAGAGCTTTGTTCTGAACCTAGATCTGTCTATCTTCAAAATTCATGTCTTTCCACTACTGCCTATTGTCACAGATCAGGAAGGGGGAGAAGACAGAAATCTTCAGGGCAGACACAGAAACCAAGTTTGGGCAGAGAATATTTAATAGAGACTGAAACCCATGAAGGGAAGAGAAAAGAAACAGGACCAGGCAGATGGAAAAGTTGTCTTCCAAAGCTGGTCTCAACCCTCAAGTCATTGGAACAAATTTTGTCCATTATTGTGGTCCCCCTTCAGACAGAAGTTTGGACTTCACCACTTACTCCTCATTCAGACACAGGATGCAGGCTTCTACGATGGTAGTTTTGTGTCAGTTTGACTGCCATATGGGGTACCTATCTATTTGGTAAACATTATTTCTAAATTTGTCTGTGGGGGTGGTTCTGGGTGAAATGGCATTTGAACTGGTAGACTTTATGAAGTAGATTACCTCCCTAATGTGGATAGGCATCATCTCATCAGTAGAAGGCCTGAATAGAACAAAAAGAAAGAAGAAGAGACAATTCACCCTCTCTACCTGCCTGGAAAAGTTGGGACATTGTATTTTTGTATAGTTGTGAACTTCATAATGACATTTGGGTCACTAACAGACTGCATATACAGTCTAAGCCTCATATATAACCTAACAGTGTAGTTGGCTATACCATTTTGTTTTGTGTGAATACACTTTACAACATTTACATAATGAAATCACATAAGAGTGCATTTCTCACTATATGTTTCCATTGGTAAGTGATTCTTAATTCTGAGATGTAATCAAAGAATCTTCTGATACTCAACATTACATGCTTTCTTGGAATCTGCCTGCTTATGACCGATAGATCACTGGACTTCTCAATCTCTATAATCACATCAACCAAGTCCATTTAAATTTTTCTTTCAATATATTGGTGTTTTTTGACTTCTAAATTGCACCATATTATTCTTTATGTTTTGATACTGCTATTATCTTGGTGTTCATTTACTAGATGGTCAGATTTGTGCATTTTGACACTGATGCTTAAAATCTGATTGTTAGTTAAAAATCATATGAATAAAATTTTGTCAAGTATATGAATAGATGAATATTTTATCAAAATAAAAAAAAAACCCGTGATGGCTACATATTACCACTATTAATGGCAAAATTCCTTCTCATTGTCCATGAAACCTACCAGAATCAGGTCTTACACAGAAAAAGCATTTGGCAAGCTCTAACACTCATTTATGTTAACAATCTTAAAATAGGTATAGAAGGACCATTCCTTAACATAACAAAGACCATATTTGTCAAACTCACATCTACATTATACTCAATGTTGAAAAAATGAGGGCATTTCCTCTAAGGTTAGGAACAAGACAAGGATATCCACTTTGATCACTACTGTTCACTAAGTAGTGAAAGTCCTGGAATGAGAAACTAGACAATACAAGGACACAAAACATATCCAAGTTGGAGAGAAAGAAGTAAAACAATCATTACTTGCTGGTGGTATAAAAGTTTCAAATATTCCAATAAAAAGTTACTAGAAATAATAAGCAAATAGAGTAACATAGCAGGTTACTAAATCAATATACAAAAATCTATTGCATTTCTATACACAAGCAATGAAAGAAATTCAAGAAAATTCCTTTGTCTCTGATCACGTGCTAATAATACTTATGAAAACAATGTGTAGTATGGCTGCCCAGCCTTTATAGGCCCCTGGCCACCTTGTCCGCTTCCCCCGGCCTGCTGGTTCTTTGAGCCTTGGAATGTGGTGGGCTCAGGTCCCGCCTCAAGGTACAGGGAGGGGAGCATGGGGGTGCAGGCAACTTGCACAGGCTCTCTGGACTGCATGGGAGGTGGAGGAACTCTGCCTACTGTAGCTGCCCAGGCTTTATACGCCCACGGCCACCTCCAAAGGGCACTCTGCCCATGTTTTTGCCTGGCTCCTTTCTCAGAACTGGGCCATTCAGCTCCCTGGATGCTCTGCCCTCCCATGCCTCCCTCACTGGACACAGGGGTGAGTGATGTGTGGGCCCCCACCATGTCTCCAAATTACAGGTGATGCCAGGGGCCAGAGATTCCTTAAATGGGATGCGGAAACAAAGGGCACTCTGCCCGCGTTTTTGCCTGGTTCCCTTCACTGAGCTGGACCACTCAGCTCCCTGGATTCCTTACCCTCCCACACCTCCCTCTTTTGACACAGGGGTAAATGCTGAGTGGGCACTTGCCATGTCTCTGACCTGTGGGTGGCACCAGGGTCTGGGGACCCCTTAAATGGGACCTGTAGAGCACTCTGCCCATGTGTTTGCCATCTGCAGCCTGGATCCACTGAGGCATGTTTTCCCCAGCCCTTAGTCCAAGGGGGGCTAGGGAGGCATGCGGACAACCCAGGCCCTGCCCCCAAGTTGGAGGAACATGCTGGAGACAGCCTCATGGGCTGTCTGCCTGCTGGGGTCCTGGGCCATTGGAGCTCCCTTGCCAGTGGGAACCAAGGGCGGCAACAGCCCCTGGGTTGACCCCTCATGCCTGGAGAGCCCAGGAAGGGGGTCTGGGTGGGGTTTTGGCCCCATTCACCAACAGATGGTTGCATGGAACAGTCATCTGCAGCCTGGATCAGCTGAGGCATGTTTCCCCTAGCCTCTAGCTCAAGGGGGGCTGGGAGCCCATGCCTGGCAATCTGGACCCCATTCCCACGCAGGAAGGAACCAGCATGGGGGCTGGGTGGGGTCCAAAGCCCTGCCCACCAGCAGGCAGCCTCATGGGCTATCTGCCTGCCCAGGGTCCTGGGCCCTGGAACTCCATTGCCAGCAGGGAGCAAGGGCAGTGACGACTCTGGGGCAAGCCCCTCACACCTGGAAAGCCAAGGAGGGTGCCCAGTTGGGGTTTTAGCCCCATCTATTAGTGGATGGTTACACAGGGCAGTCATATGTAGCCTGGATCGGCCTAGGCATATTTTCCCTAGCCCCTAGCCCAAGGGGGACGGGGACATATGCCTAGCCATCTGGACCTCACCCCTATTCAGGGAGGTACCGGCATGTGGAGGGGAGGGGAGGAGATGCCCCTTCCACCTCACTCTCACGCCAGCTAATCTGCAGGAGGAGGAAGAACATAACCAACACATAGAAGGGATGAGGGACTTGGTAAAATCCAGCCCATAAGCCTGAGATGGACACAGGAGATGGACTATTGAGAGAACCAATACATGCAAGAATGGAGAAACAACTATAGAAACATGATGTAATGAAGTGCACCTTTGCACTCACCAGGTCTGAAAGAGCCAAGACCTCGTTTCGGAGCTATCTTCTGGAAGAGCAAGGCGCCCTTCCCCAACACATAGGAGAGGAAGACCAAAGAGTAGGGGCATCAGCCCCACAGTAAAGCTGCAAACTAAGGCAGAGGAGATGATCTACAGATACCTGAATTCACAGAGAAACTTCTTCAACGACACTGGCCGGGGTTGAGACCCCCTAAACCTGACACCAGAACCATAAGGTAAAACAGCAGAACAACAGAAAAGGGAGTTTAGATGACAACCAGTCATGAGAAAACATGGACAGACCACAACTAAATATAGACTGGCTGTCCAACGCAAGGTTATCACTGAAATCCTACGAGTATAGTTCACCTGGTCCCAAGAACATAGTCCCTCACCCAATGAAAGGACACTGCTATAGGAAAGAAAGAGTCTAATGGAATTAACACTGACTAGCAAACAACAAAGAGAGGGGTTAGAGTGAATGGAAGGGGTGCCAGAGAGAGGAGGTATCCCAAAAACCATTTACCAAAGTTGTGATTTAAAGAATAAAAATAAGTAAATTTAAAAACTAAAAAAAAAATGTGTTGCCAAATCCTTTCTTAGAGAGCATGTGGATATGACATGCAATAGTAAAAAATAAAAAAGATGGTAGTTGTCTCTGAAAGCATACTTAACAAATAGTATTTGCAAAGAGTTGTTTTCTTAAAAAAATGTGTTGTGTGTTGAACTTAATCTATCCTTAGTGATGCTATTGACTGGAAATGCCAGGGGCACGCACCTGTGTCCCCACAAGCACTTCTCCAATAGCAACCAATACTGTGGCTGGACCAGCCCTGTGGTTCTTTTAATGATGATAGATGCATATCCACAACAACCATCAGGCAACTTTGGAAAAACAGGTCTATTACTCACAGATTCCTTAGGGTATACAGCAAGCCCAAGTGGCATAGGGCAAGTTCATCCATAGGGACAGTGAGAAGGAGTGCTGCCCTGGGGCTCTGTATTATTGGGGTCTGAGGATGAGTGCCCAGGGTTTTGGGTTCATTTATAACTTGCACTAAACTTTACACTTGGGTAGGAATTAGCTCATGGGAAGGGAAAAGTAGATTCACTCAAGTGATCAGTTATTGTGCTATTTTGTCTTAAAAGGGGACATTTCAGGGGTGGGGAAAACCTGGCTACTTATCTAATTGTATAAAAAAATAGCTGACTCCACAGCTGGTAATATGTTTACTCAAGATGGATGTCTTTGAAGTGGATGCCTCCATGATCAAAAGCGTTATGTCATAAGCTTTAGTGATGCCTGTAGGGGAATTCATTCCCAACAACAAGGACAACAAAAGAGAACATAAACCATGGGGAATACATCAAACTAAAAAAACTTTTGAACAATGAAACCATAACTAAAATGAAAAAACACCCAACTGAGTGGTGTGAAAATATTTGCACACTATAAGTTTGACAAAGAATGGATATCAAAGACAAACAAACTGGTCCAGCCTTTATGGAAAGCAGTATTGAGGTATATCAAAACATTAAAAATGAATCTGCCATTCAACCCTTGTAATTATCCCCAAAATTCAAAAACACTAATTTCAAAGAAAAAACTTGCATTCCCATATTTATTGCAGTGCTACTTATTATACCTAAATTATGGAAACAACCTAATTGCCCAAGAACAGATGAGAGGATCACAAAAGTGTGTTACGTACACACAGTGGAATGTTACTCAGTGATCCAAAAAGATAAATTCATGCCATTTATGACAGCATGAATGGAGCTTGAAGGGATAATGCTAAGTGAAATAAGTCAGGAGAGAGCTAAATGTCAGATGTTGTCACTAATATGTGGAATATTAAGTAACTAAACTAAGAGTCAATAAAAACAAACTTAAAAACTAACACTTGAGAAGTGACTAGAGAATTAAAGCTCTAGGTAGAAGTGGGAGGAGGATGAATAAGCACAAAGGGTAGGATGACAATGGTCTATTGTGAACTGGTAAACTGGTGGTGGGTGAACTGTCATGGCAATAACTGATGAGGATACTCCAATATTACTTAAGTTAAAATAACTAAAATAATAAAAAATACAAATATAATAAAAAATAAAGCTTAATGTCAGAACTTACTAAAAAAATCTCATTATCAGGTGCTTAAATACAAAAAAGAATAGACTGCACACTGTTTTAATAAATTCTAATTCTTTTATATTTATAAGCAATTTATGTTAATGTTGTCATATTTATATTTGAATCTATGTTAGTGGACACTTTCTGTCATGTCATTTATTGACTCCAAGTTGCCCTGGAATGGTTTGTTATTTCCTGAACTTAATTTGAATCTATGTTCAAATCTGTACAAATATTCTACTTTTTGGAATTTTTCACCCTCAATCTGATGCCATCTTTAATGAGGTTCAGTCAACACTGTTCCATCCTGTGGAGACTGTAAAAAGCCAAAGGAGTTGAGATAAATGAAGAGAGAGGAGTCACAGACAAGTGTAATAGGTGTAGCTAACTAAAAGGATAACAGAGGTAGATTTCTTACAGAGTATGGACATTACCTGTTGCTTCTCATTGATTGAGAGTAAAAGAGGAAGTGTTTAGACAGTAAAGATATGCAGCAAGTATTCAGGTTGGTTGGAATGAGAAGAAAATCCTTGGTTAGAACAGAGCATGTAGTCGGGCACGGTGGCTAGTGCCTGTAAGCTTCAGCGGCCGGGGCTAGGGATCGCGGTTCGAGTCCCGCCTGGGGCCCGTGGCGAGCTCTAGTTCCAAAAAAATAGATGGGCGTGGTGGTGTGCGCCTGTAATCCCAGATACCTGGGAAACTGAGGCTGGGGATTGCTTGAGTCTGTGGTACCCTGAGCAACGAGAGCCTGCGGTTCCACGGGCAAAAATAGTGAGACCTAGTCTCAAAAACAAACAAAAAAAAAACCCAAAAATCAAAACAAAAAGAAACAACAGCAGAGCATGTGTGGAGGGGTACCAATGGATAAGTGAAATAAATTTTGGGCTGGCACCATGGAAAACTATTCAGAGAGAGAAAGTCACAAGGCTTTTGAACCTATTTAGAACTTGCTCTCAAAATATATATGACCAAAATCATAAAATTAAAATTCATCCATTTTTTTACACCTGAAAAGCAGCAATAATTGAAATATTGATGTAAAATTTCCCCCTCTATCATGGATTTATATATATATATTATATATATGTATCAGATTATGTATGTGAGTGCAAAAAATGCTTACTTATATAATTAGATTATTTTTTAATTAAAAATTATCATTGAAGTACCATTATTTTACATCATATTAGTGTTTTGATAGCATAGGATTCCTTCTCCGGTGTAGATACCTTAGCACTCCCACCACAGAAGCACCCATAATCCTTCACCATAGACTATTGTGTCCTTTATTCCCATTATGTTGTTCTCACCCCTCTCTCTGTCTGAAAGTCAAAGATCTGTGATCAGTTTTCAAGGTTGTCTTTCTGACCTTTTGTTAAGCTTTTCTATTTTCCACATTTAAGTGATACCACTGGGTATTTATCTTTCTCCTTCTGGCTTGTTTCACTTAGTATTCCAGTTTCATCCCTATTGCTGCAAATGGCCTGAGTTTATCTTTTTGGACCACTGAGTAGTATTCCATTATGTGTATGTGTGTGTGTATATAGATATAGATATATATCTCACATCTTCTTGATCCACTCATTCTGTTTCAGGATGCTTAGGTTGTTTCCATATCTTGGTTTTTATATAGAGTGCTGCTAAACACATAGGAATATGGGTTTCCTTTCAAATTTTTTTTTCTATTTTTGGATAGATACCTAGGAATGGAATTCCTGAATCATATGGTAGATCCATTTTTAAACATCCACACTGCTATTCATAGGGGAATGAACTCAACAACATTCATACATTCATTCAGTAGTTTGAGGGTTCCTTTTTTCTTCACCCTCTCTCTTAAAAACAACAACAAAAAAATATTTGCTCATAGGAAGATCCATACACACCTTTCTATACATAGAGTTCTGGGACTGTCCCACAGAGACCTCACACTAAGGTTGGTGACCACTGAGGAGGAGTGGGATGAAGCAAGAACTGAGGATTGATCCCCAAGTCATGACATGGGCAACACAGGATTTTGTTTATTCTATGTATTTTATTATTTCAGGGCTTATATCCAAGTCTTTTATCCATTTTGAATCGATTTTTGTACATAGCATGATGGAGGAGGCAACACCAGTGTGAGATTCACTGGAGGAATTCTGCTGACACATAAATGGATCCCAACTGACCAGGGGGAGCTCTGTAGGGGCAGATCTGGGAAATTTAGAACTCTGCAATTGCTTAGCATGATCAGGAAGTGTTCTCCAACTTCCCTTCTCAGAAGAGATCAAAGAGAAGCTGAGACAAACGGGGCTCCATGAAAGCCCAAAAGCAGAGAGAAGGACTTGTGAAATAATCCAAGAATGCTCTGAGAAAGTAAACAAATGGTGAATCTATCTTCTGCCCTGCAGAGTTGGCAGCAGAGGCAGGGAGGAAGGGTGGCTGGAATATCCACTGTGGGCAGTCACAGTGACAGGGCAGCACACACAGCTCTGTCTTCTGACCAAGTCCAAGTTAGTCCTGGAGCATGATTGTCCAGAACTAGATCCCCCACTGGGAGACTTCAGTTTCATATATTACAGACCCATGGCAGAAAGGAGCAACAAGTAGGTGGGGTGTGAAGTTTACACAACCTAAGCACAGAAAACAGCATGTTGTGGAGCAAAAGAAGAAGAGTTAGAAGAAATCAATTTCATCCTCAAGACCAAAGCAAGTATAGAAAAAAAAAAGGTCAGTATCTCTTATGAACATAGATGGTAAAATTGCCAACAAAGTCCTAGCAAACTGAATACAGCACTATATTAAGAGAACTATTCATCAGAACCAAGTAAACTTTGTCCAGGGATGCAAGTTTCATTCAAGATGTTCAAATTAATGTCATTTACCAAACAAAAAGGAAGACAAAACCCACATAAACATTACAACAGATTGTCAAAGTAGTATTTGATAAGATCCTACATCCATTTATGATAAAAGCATTCAAATAAATGAAAGTGGATAGAACTTGTTTAAACAATAACTATTCATGGAAAACCCACTGCCAACATCACACTGCGTGGTAAAAAGCAGAAAGCATTTCCACTAAGATCAGGAACAAGAGAGGGATGCTCGCTATCACCACTATTATAATTCAGCATAATAATGGAAGTTCTAGTAAAAACAAGTAGGCAAGAAAAAGATTCAAGCAGAAACCAAATTGGTTTGCCAGATGGCATGTTAACGTACATAAAAAATCCAAACACTCATCAAATAACTAGAAATAATTAATACAGTTAAGTGAAAGGCTACGAAATCAATACGTAAGAATCAACTCATTTCAAACAGTGAGTTATGAGAAAGAAGTCTGATACAATTGCACCAAAAAGTATGAAATACCTGGGAGTTAATATGTTAGAGGAGGTGAAAGACCTATATATTAAAATCTAAAGGGCTTTCAAAGAAACCAAGACACAAGGAGTTGGAAAGCTAATCTGTGTCCATGGATTGAGGGAATAAATATTATTAAAATGCTCTTAAAATCTAAAGCAATCTGTAACTTAAACACAATACCTCTGAAAATTCCAATAACATTTTCAAGGAAATAAGACAAATAAAAATTGTATGGAACCACACAGCTTCCTAAATAGCCTAAGAAAAAAAAACAATAGAAATGGAGGTATCACAATCTCTGTAATATAAATGTTACAACACAGCAATAGTAATTAAAATGGAATGATTTTGGAACAAAGGCAGAAACAGAAACCAGTAGAATAGAACAGAAAACCCAGAAATAAACCCACACAAATATGGACAGCTATTTTTGACAAAGGAACATGACAATGCAACAGAGAGAAGAAAGTCTATTTAACAAATATGTTGAGAAATGCAGACATTCACAGGTTAAAAAAAAGAAAAAATATGTCCATACTTCACTCCATGTACAAAATTTATTTCAAAATGGATTGAACACTTGGATGGCTTGAGACTGTGAAATATTGAAACAAAGCATAGAGGATATATCACTGGGCCTCAATCGCTCAGTTATATTAGGGGACACAATCCCAATAGCAGGGGGAACAAATATAACATCATACTAAAATTTGTTTGCACTTCAAAAGAAACCATCACCAAAAAAAAGGCAACCCTCATACTGGATGACTATATTTGTTGGTTCCTTGGTTAGGAACCAATCTAAGTGTCCAATGACAGATGACTGCATAAAGAAATCAAGGCATATATACTCAATAGAATGCTACTTAGGCTATGAGAAAGGATGAAATAGTGCCTTTTAGGACAAAATTGATAGTCCTTGATGTGATTATCTAAGTGAAATAAGTCAGAAATGGATGTTTTGTGGACTAGAAACTGGATGTTTTCACTGCCTGTGGAATACAAATAAGGAACAAGCAAACATACAGTGGCAAAGCATAGCAAAAACAATTCGTAGATTTTGGGAAAAACATATTGGTTTCTATGGGAATAAAAACAAAGGAGGAAGAGATAGAGAAAGGAATGAGACAATGCATTGGCATGAGAGGTTTAGTGAGGGTGTGTGAAACAGGTGTATATATGAGGTGTAAAAATGTAGTTCCAAAGTTACACGGATGTGTAAATGAATTGCAAACTAATAAAATAATAATACATCTAAAAATTACTAATTTTCCCTGAAGAGTTATTATTTTTATTGTAATATAATTTTTATAGTGCAAGTTTCACGATTTTATACAGTCTAATGTTTAAATACACTAAAAAAATGTGCAACCATTCACTCTAATTCCAGAAAAGTTTTAGTACCCATTAACAGTCACTCTTGCTTCCTTCTTCCCATTCCTTTGTCCCTGTCAATCACTAATCTACTTTCTGCCTCTTTGAAATTCACCTATTACAGATATTTTCATCTAAGGGAGGCCATATAATATGTTCTGTGTCTATTTTATTAACACTTACAATATTTAATGCTCATCCTTGTTGTAGCTTATACATTCTTTATCCTTTTTTTAAAAAGACATTGCTTGGATAGACTATATTTTATTTATTTTTTTCAGTAGATGAACATTTGGATTGCTTCCACTCCTGAGCTATTATGAATAAAACTGATATAAACGGTAAAGTGTTTCTTTTTGAGCAGACATTTGTTTTTAATTCTTTTTATATATACCTAGAAGTAGAATTACTGGGTCATATGGTAACTTTTTAAGGAACTACCAAGCAGTTTTCCAAAGTTGCTGCAACATTTTAAATTCTCACTAGCAATTTCTTCACATCCTTTCCTGTCACTTTCATAATAGCCATCCTATAGAGATCATCCTAGGCTGATCTCTATAATCTAGTCAGAAATTTAGATGGATTGGGGAAGTTAACTCTCTTTACTATGTTTCCATACACCTCTGGAAATAGTATTTCATTATGTTTTTGCTTTGCATTTTCTTAATAACTAATGATGTTAAGCATTTTTATACATGTTTTTAAGATCTTTGTGTATTTTTTGAGAAATGTTTATTCAAATAACTTGCTCACATTTTAATCAGAATATTTTGTTCTTATATCGTTGACTTGAATATTGCATATATGAGTCTTTTAAAGACACATAATTTGCAAATATTTTCTCTCTTCCTATAGGTTTTCTTTCCATACTGATACTGCTGTTTGATGCAAAAAACTTCATTTAATGATGTGTCATGTATCTACTTTTTTCTCTAAGTCTTGCATCATGTATTTTGAAGTTATCTGCAATTAGTAATATATCAAATAAGTTATAAGCTTATATATTAAATGAGTTGTCTTATTTAATTGATCCATGTTCAGTATGAATTAATCTTTCACCTTAATAACCTTTCAGTTTTTAAAATTTATTTATTTATATATAAATTTCACAACATTGTAATCCCAGGGGGTTCCCCCCCCTTTCCCTCCTGCTCAAAGTTGTGCACTTCAGCTTGGTGCTTAGCTTGTTTTGACTTTTTCTCAAGTCTTTTGTTTATTTTTTCACTATATCCCATATATTGGTGAAACCATTTGGTTTCTGTCTTTTTCTTTATGGCTTGTTTCTGCTAATATGATTTCTTCTAAGTACATCCATGTTGTTATAAAATCATTGAATTTGTCATTTTTAATTGATGAGTAATATTCCATTGTGTATATATATATACCACATTTTTTTTCATCCAGTCATCTGTTTTGGGGCATTTAGGTTGCTTCCATTACCTTGAATTATAAATAGTGCTGCAGTAAACATCCGAGCACAGGTGTCCCGTTGTACCCACATTGAGGTCTCTTTTGGGTAGATTCCCAAGAGAGCAATTGCTGGGTCAAATGGTAGTTCCATTTTCATTAACTGAGGGTCCTCCATACAGCTTTCTATAGTGGTTGGACTAGTTTACATTCCCACCAGTAGTGTAGTAGTGTTCCTTTCTCTCCGCATCCTTGCCAGCAATTCTTATTGCCTGTTCTTTGGATGTGGGCCATTCTTACTGGTGTAAGGTGGTATATCATTGTGGATTTGATTTGCATTTCCCTTATTACTAGTGACATTCTGCAATTGTTCATGTGCCTGTTGGCCATTTGTATTTCCTCTTTGGAGAAGTGTCTTTTTCATTTTTCTCCCCATTTTTTGATTGGGCTTTTTGTTTTGCTTTTGTTTAGTTGTGTGAGTTCCTTGTGGATCTTCGTTATTAAACCCTTGCCACTCATGTGGAGGGCAAAAATTTTTTCCCATTCGGTTGGGCATCTTTTAGTTTTTTCTGTTGTCTCTTTTAATATACAGAAGCTTTTTAGTTTGATGTAGTCCCATCTGTTTATGTTTTCCTTCATTTTTTTGTCATCTGTAGAAGTTTCTAGAAAGGGATTTCTGAACTGTAATTCATGGAGAGTTTTGTCCAAGTTTTCCTCTATGTATGCTATGGTTTCAGGTCTGACCTCTAAGTCTTTTATCCATTTTGAGTTGATTTTTGTACATGGAGTAAGGGAGTTTTCTTGGTCCATTTTTTTGCATGTCTTAGTCCAATTTTCCCAGCACCATTTATTGAAGAGGCTATCTTTGTTCCAAGGTAAGTTTTTCACTCCTTTGTTGAAGATTAGTTGACTATATATGTGTGGTTTTATTTTAGGGCACTCAATTCTGTTCCACCTTTCAGTTTTGAATTCTACTTTGATATTAAAAATACTCAATCTCTTTTGACTAGTGTCAACATAACTGCTAATTCATTTTTATTTTCCTGAAGGTTTTCTTCTGACTTTTTACAAGATTTTCTCCTTATCTTTGATTCTCACGTATTTAAGTATGATGTGAATAGATGTAGCTTGAAATTTATTTTGTTTTGGGTTCATTGAGTTTATTTGATTTGTAGGTGATATTAACATTGGGAATTTTGGCATTGTAATATTGGACATTTTTGAACTATTCAGCTATTTAGTCTTTGCCATCCTTCCTAATTGATCTTTCTGTCACTTCAATGATCTATATGTTAAATTTTTGAATTTTGTTCCACAGTTCTTTAACACTCTGTTCTTTTTAATTTAGTTTCTTTTGCTTATTGGTTTCAATTTGGATATTTTTCATTTGTGTCTTCTCACTGATTCTTTCTATTGCTGTACTCTTTGTGCTGATAATTCTATGTAATGAAACCTTCAACTCAGGTATTGTAATTTTCAGTTCTAATTTCCATATAGGTTTAAAATTGTCTTATTTTGTCCATATTTTTATGTATAGTTTATATTTAATTCATAGTTTGTATTTGCCAATTTCAACCTGGATTACTTGTAGGTCTGCTTTTATTTATTAACTTTTTTCTCTTGAAAATGGCTTACAACTTTCAGCATGTCTCAATTCATTTTATTATATATAAAAATAATAGTAAGGGTTAAAATGAATAATGTTATCCCCATTAAGAATGGTGTTTTTCCTCTTTCACACATTGAGGATAAGAGGCTGATCTCTATAATCTAGTCAGAAATTTAGTTGGATTGAGGAAGTTGAATCTCTTTAGTAAGTTTCTGTACACCTCTGGTTTCAGGTACCTTGAGGATAAGATCTTACTTGCTTTCTGGCAGGTTTTGGTATCTAAATGCTACAAAAATACAAAATCTCCCTTTCTCTCCTTTTTTAGTCCAATCCTTGGCCTCTGATGCCATTATTTCCTTAAACAAAGTCTCTTGTCAGAAATTTAGAATGTAAGAAAGACTAGATCTTCATTTGGGGCCTCTTCCAGACCGATGTCTCACAGCATTACAATTGGCTATTAAAGGTTAGTTGAATTTTCTGTGTCCCAAGAGCATCCCTACACTACTTTCTCTTATTCGCTGGACAATTTACACTCAAGGATGAAAAAGTTGGTCTTCATTCATTTAGGAATGGGGCTCCTACTGTGGATTTTAGTTATTTTACACCTTGCTACATTTATAGCTCTTCCTTAACCTTAAGTAAAAATGTGTTTGTTTTGTTGTTGTATTTAAGAATATTTTCTCATTGCATTAGTACTAGTAATGATGTTTTTCAACCTTCTTACTAATCTTCACTGGAGGCAGAACATAAACCTAGGAGATAGCTGCTTATACTAATATTTCATCTACTTAAAAAACATTAACATCTCCAAGGTAATTTTTACTTTAATGACAAATTTAAGATTTAGATCAGCTTTGTCTGACCCCAAATTCCTTTTACTCCAATATTACAATAGACTGAACATTCATAGGAGAAAGGATTTCTGTATGTTCAGAAAAGTATAAGCAACCTGAAAAATAATTTAATTCCATTGCCTTAAAAACAAAGTCACTATATAAAATCTGTTATGTCAATTATACAAAATGTTGGCAAACTTTTGTTGATATATGTAAGTAGATGCTGTATTAAGGAACACCCTTATTTGAGGGAAAAGTTCATTTTGTCTGGCAAAAAAATGAAGGAAAACATAAACAGCTGGGACTATATCAAACTAAAAAGTTTCTGTTCAGCAAAAGAGACAATAAACAAAAAAAAAAAGAAACCCAACTGACTGGGAGAAAATTTTTGCCCTCCAGACATGTGACAAGGGTCTGATAACAAAGATCCACATAGAGCTCCTACAGCTCAACAAAAAACAAAGCAAAAAACCCACTTAAAAAATGGGGAGAACTAAAAAGACACTTCACCAAAGAGGAGATACAGATGGCTAATAGGCATATGAAAAAATGCTCCACATCACTAATAATCAGGGAAATGCAAATCAAAATCACACTGAGATACCATCTTACATCAGTAAGAATGGCCCATATAAACAAAACAGACAACAACAAATGTTGGCGCGGATGTGGAGAAAAAGGAACTCTCTTACACTGCTGTTGGGAGTGCAAACTGGTCCAGCCACTATGGAAGACTGTGTTGAGGACCCGCAAACAATTGAAAGTGAACTTACCATTCGACCCAGCAATCCCACTACTAGGAATCTACCCAGAGGACATGAAAACATTAATTCAAAAGGACACATGTACACTCATGTTCATTGCAGCCCTGTTTACAGTTGCAAAGAATTGGAAACAAACCAAATGCCCCAAAACAAATGATTGGCTAAAAAAAATGTGGTACATATACACAATGGAATACTACGCATCCATCAAGGAGGACAAACACATGTCATTTGCAGCAACCTGGATGGAACTAGAAAGACTCATATTAGCAGAAATAAGTCAAAAAGAAAAAGAGAAGTACAGGATGGTCTCACTGATATGATGGATATAGGGAAAAACAAACAAACAAATAAGAAAAAATGAAAACAACCAATGGGACTGAACCATGGAGCGAGAGAGGAGGAGGGGGAAGAAGGCAGGGGAGGTGAAGAACACAAAAGATCAGGATAGTTAACAAATGTTAGTGAAGTGGGAAAGCCCCGAGGTACACAATAATGGAATAAAGTAATATAAATATAAATATACATATATATATGAAAAAAAACCCCACACATTTACCAGATATCGGAAGAGAACAATGGGTCAAACAACCAACAACTGAACATCAACTTAACCAACCAACAAATCGCAGAAAAATGGGAGATGGAGTGACTGGAGGGGGGATACGGAGGAGGGATACGGAGGGAGGAGGAGGGATCAATTAATACACAAATGTGACAAATCAATAAAAAGAATTTTTCAAATAAAAAATGTTCATTTTGCCTGGTATAAACTTGTGCAATGATTATCATAAAGCGATAGGTGAGCAGTGTGGAGCTCAGTTGTAAACTAAGGAATGCTAAAACCAGGTTGGAAAAGGAGAAGATCTAGCCCCAAATATGAACAGGCTCTTATGCAACCACTCCTGGTAAAGAGTTTCAAGGTTCTTTAAGGAAGATGGATTGGTAGTAAATAGTAGATTTGGACTGTTTTACTATATTTGAAACTAAACTCTCTTTGGTAGTTGTGTTTTCCAGATCTGTGTAGGTTTAAATGAATTGTTTAATAATATTTCACTCATTCATGCCATCACTTAACAAATGCATAATTCATGCCTAGTATGTGCCACCTGTTGTTCGGAGCTGGTGTGAGTAAATAAAATAATCTTGAGAATGTGCTCCTGAATTTTTCATATACACTTCAGTGAATCTTTTTTAGTTGAACTTGTGCTCTCTTTGTACAATTCTGAGCTGTCTATGTGCTTCTTCCTAGCTAGATTGTGAACTATCTGAGGGTAGGTATTTATACTTTTTGACTTTGCAGAGCCTAGCATAGATCGTTAGAATATTAAGAATTCGGCAGCCTAGGAAGCCGCGGCCGGGCCCAGTGATTGTGGTTCGAGTCCCGCCAGGGGCATGTAGCAAGACCTAGTTCCAAAAAAATATAGCTGGATGTGGTGGCGCGTGCCTGTAATCTCAGCTACCTGGGAAGCTGAGGCTGGGGATTGCTTGAGTCCGTGGTACCACGGGCAATGTGAGCCTGCGGTTCCACAGGCAGAAATAGTGAGACCTACTCTTAAAAAAAAAAAAAAAAAAGTGTCGTTGACTCAGTCACTGTTAGCATGATTTACTAACACCTCAGTTGACTAAAGCATATGTTTAGTATGCAAAGGAAATTATATACCACAAGAAAATGTAAACCACACTTCTTATGGAATAGGTAGACTGATGGAACAGGTCCATTTGTAGAATAAATGGTATCCTGTTTTATAGATCTGCTAAAGGCACCACCAACACTGTCATTTGGTATAACTGCAGGAATGTCATTTTTATTGTATTTTATGAAAATGCAGCACAGTTTATTGACTGTATTCTGAGAAGTAACCAGTTTGAACAGCGATCATGTCAGTTCTTCTGGTCCAAGCCAAAAGATGTTGGTTGGTCACCAATCCATGACAATTGTCATTCCATGACAATTCAGTACCCTTTGCTATTAACTCATTTTGTTTCCTATAGTAATTACTCAATGCTCCACTCTTGCAAAATTTCCTGTCCTCTCTATTCCACACTTTATTAAGATATTACTTGGTGTGTAGTGAGGGACTAAATTTATCCAGAGATTTATTCTTTACCCTCATCTACAGGAGGTGTTTTCTAGGCCCCCAGAGTGTCAGATATGATAAGAAGGTCCTTGTTTTCTTGAGGGCTGAAGGCATTAGCAATCTCACAATATGAGTTATACAGGGATTTGGACCATGGTGTATTATTACTTTAGTCTTTTGATAAATTATAACCACAAGTATGGGAGCTTTTAGTGAACTTTATATGTTCTTCTAGTGAATTAGTGAACAGGAGTGGTTTTGGGGACTCCGTGCACTTTTAGTTGGTGTCAGAAGTGAGGGTAGTCTAATGTGGGAGCTGGGCCCTCTGAACAATAGGGCTTGTTTTATCTAAGATAAAACTAAGCTGAGAAGAAATAAATTCTCACTATTTTTTGCTTTTATATCTATAAACTCATCTTTGTCTCTACACAGAAACCCCTTTCCTTCGAGCCTCGAGTTGTCTCCTCTTTGGTTCACAATATTCCTTCTGCCTGTTTTCTTCACTGGGTCTCTGTTACTATTTCCTGCACAGAGATATATAAAGTTGACATCTGGTATGGTATTTTATATTTTAGTTAGCATTTTCTCCCAAAATCTATCATGGTACTATCAGCTCCCCAGGGTAGAGGATGTCAATAACTATCTGTTTCTGCTGAAGTAATCAGTTGATCTTGAACTTCCTGATCTCAAGATGATGGTGGTAAATTTTCAGGCATCCAAGGAGGAGAAGGAAAAGCCATCCTTCACTTTGGCATCCAGGCTTTTGCTCTCTTTATCCCTGGCATCTCGCTCATGTAGACATAGGTCTTGTATTTGGTTAACTGGATCCTCTCTTTAGCAAAACAAATTTGGTTTCCTATCTTCCATCTTCGCCCAATCCATTTCTTTTTCTGTGAACTAATTAATTTTTTAATTTTGTATAAACTAGTTGTTTAACAACATAAGAATATTGTCACTACTCAAAATATTCCAATGCCTTTGTTTTACATTTAATGTCAAAGTTTTTATTGTGACTTACAAGACCCTACGTGATCAACTACTGGCCAGCTCCCACAAGCACTTCCTATAGCTCTTTACCCATTCTGTTCCAGTTTCCTTGCTATTTCTACAACTTGCAAGGTACGCTCTGGGAGCATAGACTTGTACCTTCTGTCTCTTCTGTCTGAAATGTGCTTCTCAGTGATTTAGATTTTTTTTTCTCTCATAATTAATGGAGGCCTTTTTCAAATATTTAAGGAGAGGTTTTCTGTGACCATCCTGCTACCTAAAATAACAACCTCTCTCTCAAGTCATTCCATGGCTCCTTACTCTATTTCTCTATAAAGCACTTCCTACCATCTGGTTTTGTACTGTCTGTGTGTTTATTTACTGGTATATTTTCTACCCCCCTCCCCATTAGAATGTAAACTTCATGATACAGCATATCTATATCCATTCTGACATATAATAGGCATTCAGTAACTATTTATTGAATGAAAAAGTGTTCAGCTCAATGGCTTGGGAGCCTCAGGGAACTCAAAAGAGTTGCTGGCATGGAATTAAAAGAGACAAACTTTAAAACCAATGCTTAAAAGTTGACTATAGAGCTGAAGCACTCAAAGTGGGAAAGGGTTGCGAAAGGAGTAAGGATATGGAGGGAAGGAAGCATAATGGGTTGTGGTGGTGAGTTATGGGTGATATGGTAGGAAGTACCCTACTGTAATGATACCTAATGGAAAGGATCTTAACATTGCCTCAGTTAAAAGATTAAATTAATTAAGAAACAACATTTCTCAACAAGGGATTTGTTGGCATTTTAACTGGGACTACTCCACACACTGCAAGATATTACATATTCTTTACCCTTAGCTATGACATAGCAGCTGCTCCGCTTACCATCTGATGCTATGATCTGAATGTTTATTTCTCTTAAATTCACAGGTTGGAATCTTAATCCCCAAAGTGATGGTGTTAGTAGAGGAGGTCTTTGGATGTTGATTAGGTCATGAGAGTGGAATCTCATGAATGAGATAAATACAGATACAAAGATACTCCTCTAATCTCCCTAGTCCCTTTCACAATGGGTGGACACAGCAAGAAACCTTCAACTGAATGAGGGTTCTTACCTGAGCATGCTGTCACCCTGATTTCAGACTTTCAATTTACAGACTTACAATTTACAATTTGCTGAATTTCTGTTGTTTGTAAGCTACATAGTCTGTGACATTTTGTTAGAGCATCCCTAATAGACCAAGACATCTGACAGCCAAAATTATGCAACACATCTCTAAATGTCCCTTGGAGGGAAGGTGCTGTGCTGCCCTTGACTGAGAACCCACTATTAGAGGAAGTGAACTGGAAATATTGAAGCTTCTGATTAGCGAGTCAGATGATCCCATTTTTCATTGTTTGCACTTCAATCATGGCCTGCAAAACTTTTTGTTTTATTTCTTCATTTTTACTTCTATCTGTGAGCTCTCTGAAGGTAGGAATCATGATTTGTCTGAATATATTATCCTATTTGGATACATGAATATATGTGTTTCTCACCTAGCACCATAGTTACATTCTTTGCCCCACCCTCTGAAATGTCAGTGTCACTCAGCAGGTGTAGTTACAATGACCCTCCTGTTATAAACTGACTGAACCCCAACCCCAAACCCAAGCCAAAATCTACCCTGTTACTGGGGTATGATGATCTTCATTTGACAAATGAAGGGATTGAGACTCTTCTTCTTCATCTGCAACTCAATGATTGATAACCAGTTGGTCATGTCACCTAACCTTTGCTCTTGTTGCTACTCTAAAAGCTCTATGCTCAGTCCTAAGGCATAATTTTAAAGGAAAGTCTCCTCAGGTAGCTGGAAGAAAGAGCAGGAGAAAATACTGACTGACAGTGTCATTATTTCAGGTCGGGCTGACTAATAGACCTACAGTCTGCTCCTTACATCATCTGAGGGAGAATAACCTTTGAGTCACAGCCACCTCAGGACTGGCAGGCTGTAGTCACTTGCAGCTGATCCTGCTGCTCTGTCTCATGAGACACTAAATGACTTGCTTGTATCCCCTGAACTAATTAGTTACCTAGCAGCACTGGAAACCCATATTTCTTTCTCCATGCTTGGTGTTTTCTTGAGTTCAAATGTGTCTTACTTGTTAAGATTCCAAATTCCATAACCACTAGTAGTTAATTCTTCTCACCCCAGGGACCAAATGGATACACAGGTCCAGATGACAATCCTAGTAAACCTTATCCTAGTATGTTTCACTACCCTACACTCTTTTACCTGGGTGACTTAGACCAGAATTCACATAAATGCATTTAGAGAGGCTTGAGAGATCCTTAACCTATTTCTCTTAGTTTAGATCCATAACTTTTGCTTTTTCACTAAGGTATGAAGATATGATTTCTCATTCCTCAGTCCTAGAACAAAGCTGTCTGCACTCCCCACAGTTATTTTTCGAAGTCTCGGTCATAACCAGTTAGAGAATTGTAAAATCAATTTATTAAAACTAAACATCACTAAAAAAAATATAACACTATATAAAACATAATAGTGGTAAAATATGTAATTGTGAAATCTTTCAGTCAGGGATATGAGTATGAACATACATGTGTGTGTTTATATGTATGCATATGAGCATATACTGGTTCTTAGGTTAAAATGTATTTCTTATTGAACTTTATATTAACAAAAAAACCACAGGGACTCTCAACTTGTAGGTAGTGATTATAATTTGAGAGACTATATCACCAAAGGTATATCAGAGACTGAAGCAGGGGTGGTATGTTTTGGAGCTCCTCAAGTAATTGTAACATACTCACCTTAGTATCTCCCCTTACTCCCCCACCCTACCCCAACACACACACACACACACACACACACACACACACACGGAGTCACTGCTGTTGTTGAGAACAACCATATCTTTTTTATCTGGATTTTCCCCATGCTACTCAGAAGGTACTTAATGAACACAATTGTCAACGACAAAGGTTTAAAGACTGAAAAGTGGAATCTATTTGATTTTCTTTTACCATGCCAGGCATATCTCATTTCAACTGATGAATGCCACTTGGTGTAACTGTAATAACTTAAGGAAATTCAAATTACAGCCATGAGAAGCCAGATGAATAAAGAGGACAGGTGTGATGACTAGCCACAGAACAGGATGGCCTTCAGCACAACAGAGGAAAAGCTCTTTCCTCCTCAATGCACTTCAACAAACCAATCTAAGCCAAGAAACCTCAGAGAAGGAGTGGCTGTCATCTCCCTAAGTAATAGAGCCTATCTCCTCTTAACCTTTGTGACCCTCAAAGACCAGTAAATTCCTTCTTTTATCTATTCTAAATCCTTTATATTACCCTCTAAGCCAATTTTCTGTTGTACTGTATTCAATGGGAATTGAAAACAGCTGGTCACCATCTGCTCTAGATTAATTCTTCATGTACTTGAAGCCTATAATTAGGTCATTCCTTAGCCTCCTCTTCTCCAGGCTAAATATCTTATTTCCTTTAGCCCTTCCCTAAAGGCTTTATTTCCCAATTATTTAATTGTCTTCCCAGTGTTACTCTCAATATTGGGTTCTCTCTTCTCCATACACATCAAGTTGAGGCAGCTGGTCAGTGTGAAGGGTTATGTGTGTTTCAGGTCACCATTGCCACTTCTGACGAGTCTTGCTTATTTTCAGAGGGTCATTCATAAATGAATAGCAGTCTTCAACTGAAGAGGACCCTGGCATTCTGAAACTAGAAGCAGAAATTAGAATGTGATGCTTTGCTTACAGCAACATCCTAGATTCACAGAAACAGGACCACAGTGTTGGACCCCCAAATCTGTGAGACAACCAAAGCAAATTCACAGGGAGCAGTACTCATTCTTGCCCATGAACTTCTTGATCATGAATATTTCATACTGAAGCATTTCGAAAATATCTTGGAAAGACAATGGAAGGTCAGTGACAGCCGGAGGAAGTTTTACAGTTGACTAAGCTCAGAAAAGAAGGCTGTTAATAAAAAGTGTTTTTCTTAAGTGTAGGAAATACCATGATGGTAGAGGAAGTTAGAGAATAATGAAAGCTGCCCAAGCTCCATTCTCCAAGACAGTGGTTCCTTACTGTCTCTATTCTGGATATATGGATTCTCTCTCTCTCTCTCTCTCTCTCTCTTCTATCTATCCTATCTGTCTGTGTGTCTGTCTATCTGTCTGTCAGTCGGTCGGTCTATCTATCTACCTATCTATCCATAAATAGAACTATATCTAAATATGTGCAACGCATTCTCTAGTACCCAGATGTTATTGAAATACAGACATATCTTGTGTACCAAGTTTCTTCAAATGATTGAAACCGTATCTTTATTTCTATGGCTCTTTGCTGTCCCACAAAACTGTCTTAACATTCTATAGCATGACTCTTGATTGAAAGAAGTTGCCCCTTTGTTTTCTGTCCTTAAAAACAGTGTATTGCTATTCAGAAATGATGACCAGACTTTTAAGTATTTTTTGCCCAATTTAATTAAATATCACCTGTAGTTTTACTCTGCCTAATTCAGAAACAGTCAAAAGTGCATCACTCCTACTTATTTAATGTGCACAGTCCCTTCTTGAGGTAGATATTATTATTATCATTATAACACAAGAAACAGATACAGAGAGGTTTTTAAATGTTGGATGGCAGAGCTAGAATTTTGATTTAGGTCTGGTTGGTCTCCATTATCATTGCAATCACTTCAGCATACTTGTTAAAATATAGTTACCTGGATCCCAGGCTTCAGATTCTGATTTAGAAGCTGTGGCTCAGAAATTTGCATTTTCAATCAAATTCCCTAGTCATACTGGGCAGGAAACCCAAGTCCTGTGGTACACAAACGCAAACTAACTATGTGATGCAGGGCTCTGAATTAGAAAATCTGGGTCATTGTTTTTCCAACACTGTGGTTCATTTCTTTTTGTTCTTGTTCATTTCATCCAGGAGCTTGTTGAAGAGAAACCTGGATTCCACTCCATAGCCACTGAATCTGAATCATGAATGGGTGGAGTCAGGACCTGCATTGTTAACTGGCAGCTTGGGGTTCTGAATTATGCTGGAGGCTGAAAACCACGGATGTGTCTTTCTGCCAGTGGTTTCCTATCTCCGGCACTTCTAGGTGTTTCTGTGAGAGAGTGAGTCTGCGTGGGTGAAATATGGAGTGGTATTGGCTAAGAGCTCTTGGCTTCCTAAATGAGGAAGGAAGTTATCAGCTAAGGGAACAATGGAAAGATGACCTCTTAGAATGTTTGCTGCCTCCCTAAGCTATTTCATACACATATGATTAGAAAGCTTAACTCCAAGGATAAAAAGTCAGAGTTCTTTTTTTTTTTTGAGAATCATTTAATTTTTATTTACTTGCCTTTTTAAAATGGCAGGAACATTGGTTGACAACACTATGATTTGAGGTATAGGATCATACCCTTCTGATAGATGTTACCCCATCACCCCCACCACCATGTTGAAAGCCAAGTGTCACATTTGATATCTGAAGTCTAGCAAAGGGTAAGCAATCGCTATGATGTTGTAGCAGGTAGTGTTGCCTTGGCAACTTGGCAGGGGACACACAAAGGAGAGAGACAGAAGAACAGATGGGCAGAGTGCCATTCCATTGAGTTAGGGGATATGAAAAGGTTTACAAAAATGAGCAACCTAAAATAATACTTGGCACATCGAGAAATCCAGTCACAGAAGAAGAAAACTCAGAAAATTTGGTTCCAAGAATGTATTTAAATCACAAAATATTTTAACAGCAGGAGCAGAATTCTCCCAGACATCTGTGAAATCTTTCTACAGATCTCCTTTGTAAGCAGCTCTCTAGTAAGCCACGTACTGTACCATATGTTAGTAGTATCCTGTGTGGGAGAAAATGAGTATAGTGTTTGCACTTAAAAGTCAAAGCCATGCAAAGATGATTAAACTGTCACTAGATGACCTAAGGATCATTGATTGGATATAGCACAGCAATTTCTTGAGTCAGTGTCAGGTAAATAGATGTGAATAATTTTGAAAGCTCATGCACATTTGTGTTTGTATTTCATTATTTATAAGCAATGTTAAAAAAGCAATTGAATTTTAGTCCCCTAGATTTATTTTGAATCATATTTACTTAATTCATTTTTACTTTGAAGTGAGGGAAGATGGTCACTTAACACTTTAACATCTATATCAATTCCTCAAATTCATGCTAAGTTATTGTCAAAATTATTGGGAAAAAAAGCTCTCTACTAATTAAAGATTATGAGACCTTAAAAACATCATTACTAAATTAAGGAAAACATATGGATTCTGTACAAACATCTATTCTCCACTTGATAAAGATCCAGTGGTGTCCTATCACTTTGAAGCAGAAAACAGATACCTCACCAGACAAGATATGGGGATTCCTCACATTTTCCTTGTTTAAATTGATTTCTGAATTCTAAGAATAGAAAAAAAAAGAGAATGAATAACAACATATTACAGAAGTGAATGAACTGTGCTGTGCATATTCATTTGGGTTCATGTATGAGGGATCCAATCATTTTTAGAGACAGGAGTCTTTCCTTACCTCAGGGTAATTCCTAGATCCTATATAGGCGTCCTCTTCCTCCTCAGACTTTTTATGATTTTTCTTTTTCAAAGACTTCCTTTGCTTCATAGCCTAGCAAAATGGTACACCTTTCGAGACAGGTTTACATAAGAGCATTTCTCTGCCTTTCATATTTTTGGTTTGCCACCTAGTATTGCAACCTCACTGGGATTCTGGCTTCCAAACTACTTCAAATTCCAACTCAACTTCCCCAGTATGACTTCTTAAGACTTTTCCCTCCTGAAAAGGAGTATAGTTTCTGAGTCCAAGTGAGATAGCATACTTGCTCAGACATCACTGATGTGACTGTGTGGGGAAACATGCTCCATTTTGGCCATTCAAATCCCACCCTTTTCTGCATCCTCACTAAAGAAGACAGTTTTTTTTTTTTTAATTGAGACCTGTTTTTACAGTGTGACTGTGAGGAAATTATCATTTGGTGATGGAGCAAACTATAAACATAGAATGCTCATGACCTAGTTAGTGACCAGTGTGCTCATTCAGGCTTTTCAATTAGTTTGTGTTGACATCACTAGACCATTCCCAGAGACAGGAAAGTCTACATGCATTAAAAAAAGTGAAGGTTGTCTACATGCATTAAAAAAAGTGAATATCTCAAATTCTGGGTTAAATCTCTTTAGTACTTAAGAGTCCACTGGATCCAGATTACAAATATTGACTTGGGCTAGCTTAAGCAAAAAGGGAAATTTTGTTTGAACGTGACACTGAAAAGCAAGGATACAGCTTTTGCTTCAAACTGGAAACCTGGAATGGAAATTCATTGCATGTCACTCAGTGCTGTTCTCTGCTGATCTTGGTGTGCACACTTCTTTCTCTTACCTTAGACTAGTTTCTGTTACTGTCATTTTCCATATTGGAACAAAATGCTGAGAAAAGAGCAATGATTATTTACTTCATTCCCCTGCATTTGAAAGCAAACAAACTCAGCACAAAATTTGGCTGGCTCTCAAAAGCAAGGTGAACATGCTATTTGTTTAAGCAGATGCATGTTTTAAACAATATCTGCTATTCAATATTATTTAATATTACTTAAATAATGTGCTCCTTTCTTCCCCAAAAGTCTGTTCACACTCATATTCTAATATTCTGTGCTGACTACTTCAGCCCTGTTCTTGAATGAATAATCTGAGAGCCCTTCTTGGCACTTTGAACTATGGCACCACCCTGATTTTCCTCTGTCTTGGCTCCATTCTTGGACAGCCTGGACCCTTGCCACCACTGACCTTCTCTTTCATTTTAGTCCTTTCACCCTAGAGATCTGACTGTAGCCAGGTGAGACCAGCCTTTTTTAAGGAAGGAGATGGGAGAGATAATTTTTTGTCCCCTTTGTCTCTTACTAAATTTTCTAGTGTTTTTGTTTCTGGAGCAACTGAAAAATCTAGATAGTAAATTTGGGTAAAAGGACATTCCTTAGAAACAAATTGATCTCTAAATTTATCTTCTCAATAGTCTTGGTTCTGAAAACTTAACCCAGGATAGGGAATGGGAGTGTTATGTACAAACTTTGCTTTGGGCCAATATTTGGATTTCAGATTCCCCCTTACCATGGCAAGCCAAATTGAGCTTTTTAAAAAGTGGGTGTGACTTGCTTTGGGCATTGACTTTTTTCTTCTTTATCCTTTTCTCCTTCCTTCCCCTTCTATTTTATCTCTCTTTTAGACTATGCTCCGAGTTCCTGATGTGTTCTGTGTAAACAATAGAATGGTGTGCACAGATACACAGTGCTCATGTCTTCACAGAGAGTAGAGACTTCAAGTAGCATCAATGGATTCCATGTTATAATTGTGAAACATGTTATGATGGGGGTTGTGTATAAGGTGGTGCTATAGAGCAGAGCAGAGCGTCTGGACATGAGACGTCTACATTTGGGAACTTGAAAGCTGAGATCTGAGTAGCCAGTAGTAGTTAAGTAGGGACAGTTAGCTTTGGTGGTGATAGTGATGAATGAGAAGTGAAAAGAACTTAGATAATAAATTTCCAGAGTCAGTTGTGTCTCCCTTTAGCTCAGATTTAGTTAGGATGGACACCAATGCTCATTGCACATTCTGCAGAAGTTTCAAGTTTGAATCAATTTCTTTGAGGCTGAATTTGTGCCTGCTCTCTCTGTAAAATTCTGCCCTTTGCTTAATTGCCATGAAAATCTACTCAAACCAAGGTGTAACTTTCTCTAGTACTTCTGGTTCTCTACAAAGGGTCCTACTGAGCACATATCTTGGCCACACTCAGCAGAAAAACAAATTAGGGATACTGTTTTTAGAGTCCTTTGTGTAGCCCATTACCTCTCCTTTGCCACTTGGAGACTCCATCCTCCATCTTTTACCTTGTTCTTTTTTCCCTTTTATTCTCCTTACTTTATTTCAAAGTAAATCCTCAAAATTCCTCTCATTGTTCATGTTTTCAGTGTCTCACCTTTTACTAGTGATCTGAAAAAAACCTTTTGATTCCAGTGGTGGGTACTCTATACACAAAAGCTGACTATTGAGTAGGGATTTGAGTTGTCTTGTTCTCCCACAGTCATTTTATAGATATTCTCAAACAGGGATGGCTATAATACTAAGTGTCCCTTTAAATAGATGACTTCTATTCCTTCTACTATGAAACAATAACAACTATTGCTTCTAACTACTTCTATTGACCGTGGCTACATTACTGCTACTACTATTACTCTCCTTCCTTCTACCTTTACCATTATTTATTGAGCACTTGTTAGAGAATACAGTTTAAATCTGTAATGATAAAAAGGTCAAGGATATATGGTGGAGAAAGGAAAGTTTTTTCAATAAATGGTGTTTTGAAAACTGGACAACCAAACGCAAAACAATGAAACCAGATTACTACCTTACACTTTTTAGAAAATTAACTCCTGAATTAAAGACTTAAATGTAAGACCTGAAACCAAAAAATACAGAGGAAAATGGGCAATAAGTTAGTTGACAATGGTTTTAGTATTGTATTTGTGAAATGAACTCTAACAGCTAGAGAAAAAGCAAAAAATAAATGGAACTACTTCAAATTAAAAAGCTTCTACACTGTGAAACTAATTTCAAAAACAAAAATGCAACTTATTGAACACGAGAAGACATTTGAAAATCATGCATACATAAGAGGCTACTAAAAAAATAGATGAAAAACTCATACAACTACACAATGAAAACTAGCATGATTAAAAATTGAACAGAAGATCTGAATAGACATGTCACCAAAGAGGACAGGCAAATGGCCAACAGGCACATGAAAAGATGTTTAGTATCACCTATGATTGGTAAAATGCAAATGAAAAAGTCACAATAAGATATCACCTTACCCCTGTTAGAATGGAAATTATAAAAATGACAAGAAATAGCAATTATTGCAGGTGATGACAAAAAATGGGAACTTTGGCATTGTTAATGGAAAATCAAATTAGTACAACTACTATGAAAAGACCTATGGAGATTTCTTTGAAAATTAAGAATGAAAACACCATATCACTCAGCTATTCAATTTCTGGGTATTTATTTAAGAATATGGCAAACACTAATTTGAAAAGATATATTCTCCCCTATATTTGTTGCAATATTATTTACAAATAACCAGAATAGGGAATATTGCTCAGCTGTTAAAAAAGAAAAAGATGAAATCATATTAGCAGAAACCAAGCCAGAAAGAAAAAGACAGAAACCAATAGTTTCACTAATATATGGGTAATAAGGAAAACAAGCAAAAGCCCAGAAGGAAAAGACCAAGCAAGCTAACACCTAAGCTAAAGAACACAACTGGGGGTGGGGGAGGGGGGGAAGGGGAGATGGGAGGGAGTGGACAGGGAGGGAAGGTGGTGGATAATCCTCAGGGCATACGAAGATGTGAAACATATCTATCTATAAACAGATTAATTAATTTAAAAATAAAATCAAAGGCACTTTTATATAATGAAAAAAGAAAAAGAAAAAATGAACTATTGCCTTTTACAATAACATGAATTGACTCTGAGGGTATTATGTTATATGAATTAAGTAGGACAGAGAAAGACAAATACTACCTGACTTCAATCATGTGGAATATAAACAGGCAAAAACAATTACAAAACTGGAGGTTCTGTGTTTTTTTCCCCAATCCTATTCTGCAACATCTTCAGAGGTAAATAGTAATTTTTTTGAAAAATAAGTAATAGGTTTATTGAGATGTAATTTACATACCACATAATATGTTCATTTAAAATGTACAATTCACTGGTGTTTGGTATATTCACAGAGTTGTGAAATTATCAACACAATCATTTTTACAATATTTCATCACTCCATGAGAAAACCCCTTATTCCTTTTCTATTGCATCCTGATTCTCCCCTCCCTTTCAGCTCCTAAAAACCATTTGATTTCAGTCTTGATAGATTTACCCATTCTGGATATTTCTTTTGAATGGAGTCATACAGTCTGTGATGCAACTATCCTTTCTATCATATTAATTGCAGAGATTCCTATGGCTACAACACATGGTTTCTGGATTCATAGTAAACGCGTTATACTGTATATACCCTTCTGTGGATCACTTCAGAAGTAAATATTATTTGCTGAGATATATACATTTGATAGTTGCAGTTCTAAAATTTTAACTTCACTTCTTTATAGCATTTGGCCATTCTCCTGTTGATGAAATTTTAAGTTGCTTCAAAATTTTCTTTTTAATAAGCATTCTTATGCATGTCCTATCCTGCATGTGTGTTAACTGTCTTATTATGTAATTATCTGTAGCTGGAAAAGGCTGAATCATGGGGAATAGTAACTTCAACCAGGACAGATATTGCCAAATTACTCTCCAAAAATGATGGATAATTTACTTTTCTTGCAGTAGCCTGTGAGAATTCCCACTACTCCAATTTTTTTAATCAAAACCTATTTTTCACATATTTAATTTTTGCTAATTTGATGAGTAAGAAATATTATCTAATTATTTTACTTGTGATTTTCTAACCACTATGGAGATTAAATATATATATGAATAATTTTCTTTCTTTTAATTTTTTTACTTTTCTTTTCTATTTTCAAAGTTTATATGTTAATATGCTTATTAGGCATTTTCTATAAATTGTGATTTTACATTTTACTTATAATACAAGATTTGCTTATCTTTTTCCGAACTATTGGTAGATTTTATTTCTTTATTCTGAACACTAATTTCTTTGTCAAATTTATATCATTTCATTTTATTGATGTGGTCTTTGAGTAGAGAGCTAAAATTTTTATTTTTTTAATTTCCCCTGAGAATTAAAAATATTAGTCAAATTTACCCAATTTTAAAAATGTTAATTTTACACCTTATTTAAAAAATTCTCACTATTTTGATATCAGAAAATAGCTTCAATTTTCTTCTCAGAATCCTACATTTTTCTCCTACACTTAAACTCATGTTTATGAACAGTTTAATACATGTTTTCCATGTGATAACAGTTCTTGTGTTAACTTGTTAAACTAACCATGTTAGCCTTATTAATTGACAATGCATCATTTATCTATTTATCATCTATCTATTATCTATCTATCTATCTATCTATCTATCTATCTGTCTGTCTGTCTGTCTGTCTGTCTGTCTGTCTGTCTGTCTGTCTGTCTGTCTGTCTGTCTGACTGGCTGGCTGGCTGTCTACCTATCAGTCTACCTATCTATACATTATGTTACCATATAATATAGTGCATATACATATACACATATATGTCTATGTGTATACAAGTTTATGTACATGCATATGCGTGTATATGTATAGATAACAAATATGTAGATATAGGTATTTCTGGGAAATCTATTTTATTTTACTGATCAATGTGTTTCATACCACTGGTGTGATGTGTAATCTTGAGCTTTTACTTAAAAAAAAGAGTAGGTAAATTGTGATGGAGTAAAGCAATATGATAAGTGTTTATTTTAAAATAACATCTTGAAAAATGAAGGAAAATTTAGATGAAATGAAAGTGAAAATGGCAAAATGTGGTCATTGTTGGAACTGGTAAATTTTCGCATGAATCCATTGCCTCATTTTCCTAAAAATAAGCAAGTTATATGTATTGTAAAACTTTCAGAAGGAAAGGAGAATACTTTCTTGCATTGTGTTGTAGGTGTGGGGCAGTCTTAAGTTATTAATTTTTTAATTTTTAAAACTAATGCTCTTTAGTGGAAACAACTTAAACAAAAGTTTGTCAGATAATTTTGAGACCCATTGAAACAAAGTTTAATGACAAAAATATATTACAATTATTGAATAATTTTGCTTTTAAAACATAAAACATAAACATCAAGTAAATATAAATAAAAAAAACATATTGCTCCTTTTCTATTCTACTTTTCCTGACCCCTTTCCTATTTTCCCTTTTTTCTTTTTCATTTCTGCCTGTCAATGTGTTTAAAGATCTCTATTTCTATTCTTTAGCAAGGTCATATTTTAACATGCATACTTAATAAACTCTACTGTTAATATCTTTATATAGCTTCTTGACATACAAAGCATGATTTGTAGACATGCTTTAATTGTAATTGGTGTCCTTGATTATTTTGGTGTATGGTTGTCCAATTGGTTAATTCTGTCTTATTTTTATAACTCCCATTATTTGTTATTATTAGTATGAGATGATCAATCTTTGCTTTAGATTTATGTTTATTAATATACCATTTCATGTCAGTGAGAATATAAAAAAACCCAAGAAACAGCAAATGCTGTTGAGAATGTGGAGAAAGATGGACCATTGTGCATTGTTGTTGGAAAGGTCTACGGTCTAGACTTTGTGGAATGGAGTTTGGAAACTTTTCAAAATATTAAAAATAGATTTACCATATGACCCAGTGAGTCCATTTATATATATTGAACCAAAAAAATACAAAACACTAATTGGGAGGTCTTTATGTACTCCTATGTTCATTGCAACCCTGTTTACAATAGCTTAGTTATGGAAACAACCAAAATGCCCAAGGATAGGAAGAGTGAATTACAAAAACGTGGTAATATGCACAATGGAATACTATGCAGCTGTTAAACATGAACTCTTAACTTTTTTAACCTGAATGAAACTAGAGGAGGTAAAACTAAGCAAAGTTAATTAGAAAGAAAAAGGTAAATACATGTGGTTTCACCAATATATGGAATATACAGGGATATAAAATGTAGAGTCAGACAAAATCAAACCAAGAATACAGTCTACAAATATGTCTCTACAATTGAGGTAACAAAATGGGAGGTGGGTGAGGGAAAACAAAGAGGGGAGTGTGCACAAATACTACGGTAGAGTTGCTGAGGATGTCTTGGTGGTTGGTAACATACATTTGAGGAGGTGGGATCCTATCCTTTTTAGTCATATACAGTGTTGTAAGCCATTTAAACAAACAGACAAACAAGCAAATGTAAATAAATTGGGGTAAGTATATCCAAGTGTAGAAACAAGGGGAGAAGCAGAGAGACCTGTTAGAAATGGGTGCAATGATCTAGATATTCTTATCATGATAGTTCTGCCCAGGTTGATGGCTATTGAGATATAAAGCAGGGGGATTCAGGGGCTATCTTTAATATCTTCACAACAGATGAATAAATGTGAAGGTAAGGGTAGAGTCAACAAAGACTCAAAGTTTTAGAACTAAGGAACTTGAAGGATAAGTATTACTGTCTTTAAAAAAGGGGAAGTGTGTGAAGGAGCATGCTTAAGGGAAACAAGAAAAGTTTTGGAGTTTGGGTATGTTTTAGGCATTTAGTAGAGATTTTGAATTGACCGCTGAATATGTATATTTGGAATATGGGAGAGAAGTGCAGGCTAGAGATACAAGCTTGGGGGTGATCAGCTTATAAATGGTTGATCAAGCCTTGTAACTTGGAGAGATCATTAAGAGTGTTACTAGAAAGGAGGTGAGGATTTCAGGGGCTGAGTCTAGGATACAGCTCTGCTGTGCAGAGATTGTGTTTATGTAAGTTATTATGAATTGTTATGCTAATAGCAGTCTATTACTTGTTCTGTTCAATTTTTTTTTTCATTTACCTTAGGGTTAGCCGCATATTGTTCCGTATTTGATGTCTAGTTCTAGAACCTTTCCATAGAACCTTTCTTTTCCATAGCATAAATTTTAAGCACACACTCTGAGTGAGGGCCCTCTGTTTCCTGTCCTCAGAGAAGAATTCCTCCCCAGTACCTCGGAGTTTTGACCAAAACAGACCGGTTTCCTTGTCATCTCTGCATCAGTGGGCAAATGTTTTTGGTCTTTACTTTTACTGAGGTAATTTTTACTTAAAATTTTGTGTGTTCTTCTACACATGTAAGTGATTTTTTTTTTACTTTGTGCAATATTTGAGTTTTTTTCTTTAAATTTTTATCTTCCTTATTTGCCTGAAATATATCCACTATCTAATCCTATCCATTGTCACTTTCTTAGTTCAGACCCTCTTTACTGTTGTGTTGCTCCACAGCCTCTTAGTTTTTCAAAGAAATGTAAAACTGTATGAGTCAAAACTGTCTATTAAGTTTTGATGTTCCCCATTACTACTCTTACACAGATGTTGTGGATTAGTTATTGATGACAAGAGTGCTTTTTGGTTTTTAGTACACACAGTCTAAATTGCTAAGAAGTATAAATGTCCCCCAAGTATCTATGTTTGAAGAAAATGTATTTGGAGTGACACAGAGAACTGTGTTGATTGCTCTGTGACTCACTATATCCAAACTATGCTGTAGTATTTCACAATTTTATACTCAATCTTACTGAATTTATTTATAGTTCAAAGACCTTGAATCCTTTTCTGTAATACATATCTGACACAGGACAAAGGTATTTTACAAAGTAGTTTTGCATTGTGATCCATATGAGGTCAACTGGAACATGAACACCTAATACTTGCATTTGTTAAAAGTTTGAGCAATAATGGAGCAGTGTTGGGATACATTAAGTTAGTGTGGCAGTGTACACATGTTTCCTGAATTGGTATTTACCTTTTGCATTCCACACTTTTTTGGATCTTGCACTATCTTAAGTCAGATACTTAACCTTAAAACTTCAAACATTTAGAATTATAAAAATACCTGCTATGGATCCAATTATAAAGGGACAGACTCCCATTAATCCAGGTAAAAGAGACGGATGTATAAATTAACATGCAACTGTTACTTTGCAATGAGAACTCTTAGAATCTCTTTGACTCAAATATTCAAGGCTTCTATAATAAGCACATTATTTCTGTCTTGACAATTCTCTTTACGGAGTAAAATTATAACCAGGCAATTTGGTCAATACAGAATTGGAGCAAAGAGAAGGAGTTGTCTGATTTAATTAATCACACTGGATTTCAGCAGCCATATATGTTCAAGTCCACTAATGGTAGTGTGAGAGTCTGTGGACTTCACTCTCTTCCTCACAACTTGTATGGGTGCTACTGTCTTTTGGGTCTTCAAACTTATATATTCTGTCATGAGAGCGATTTCTCTTCTAATTCCAACAATATTTCTCCTTACGGTAATCAGTATACTCGACTTACTTCTTATCTAATGACCTTCACAGTCTGAGTTGACCTTCTTTGGGCTAACTTGATTGGTGTTTAGATGTTTCTGAGTGCATTTCGACTCTTCCTTAGAGGAAACAGTTAACCAGTCTCTTACATTATGTGTAGACTCACTGGTTTAGCTCAAACTTTTCTTCATATTCTTGGTGGAGAATATGGAGGTGGAGCCTCAATGTTACCCCTAGTCTACACTCGGAGTTTAGAGAAAACGAGGTAATTTGACTAGCTACCTAACCCCAAATAACTTTTACCTCTGGCATTTTCTCTTTGCCCTTGCTTGAGAATTTTCTTGCACAGCAAGTCGGGCTTCATCTTTCTTTCTTAGCAAATGTCAAGTCCTGCACATTTGAAGCTAGTTTTTCTCCTTCAAAAGTTATAGCCAAACACAAGCTGATCTGTAGAACTACTGGAACCCTCACTTACTCCATCTCAGCCAAGATTTTGGATTGTCCCCATGTACTCTTCTCCCATTTGTTCCTTTCTTGGGTCACCCTGGCTATTCTGCTTGTCAGGTCCTAGCTCCTGGCCTGTGCCTGTCTCGCCAACCCTGAACCATCTGCCAGCTGCTATGTGATTGATGACACTTAAGGGCACATGGGCAGTTTGGCCACATCCAAGAATCGTCTTTGTTTAACTTAACAAAATAAAATGGACCTGAAAATATAATATAGTAGTTTGGGGAATTTTCTTAGGATTTTTAAAGTACACCAATAACAGAAAATTTTAGTTTATGTCACAATGATTAACATGATGGCTTTAACTAATCATTTGAAAAACAGCAAAGCACCCCAAAAATAGAAGAGAATAGCGTTTCACTATGAAGATATCAAAAGTAGTTAGTTGAGCATAAATACCATGCCACAGCTATATGTTTTGTTATATAGTCAAGAATTTTATGAAATTTATCAAATGTTATTGCTATAGAGTTCATCTTCTAATCAATTATATTAGTTTGCAGGTGAGAACATAGCATTAGTGTGCCATTTGAATTTCTTCTTTTTCTTGCTTAGGGTTTCTTTTTACCACTGTGCAAATATTCCATGTTTTCCAAAATTTTTTTCCTGTCAATTCACTTTTATAAAAGATGTTAGTATTAGTTTTTGCTAACTGAAAGAAATCCAAAGAGGAGTTTTGCTTTATTTACTGGATTTGTGGCATTCTTGAGGATATATTAAAATTATTGAAATTGTGCCATATTTGTCATTCTCTGTCTGATTTATATACAAGTGTAACACCTTTTAGGTTCATCCATGTTGCAAATGCAAAATATCATTCTTTTCATGATTGGCTAGTATTCCACTTGTGTTTGTGTGGGTATCAAACATCTTAATTTACTCATATGCTGATGGACACTTAGATTGCTTTGATATCTTGCTTACTACACAGAATTCTGCAAAGAGCACAGCTCATTGTACATAAATATGTACTCTGAATGCATGCATGAATGTATGTATGTATACATATATATGATAAGTTCTTTTTGTTTTCTTTGGTATATTCCAACAAATGGATTTGTTGGATTACATGGTAGTTCTATTTAAAACATTCTAGGGAATTGTATGTGCTTCTCATGATTGTGTCAGTTTATATCTTCACCAATAATATACAGAGTTCTCCTTTTTTCACACCCTCACCAACCCTTATCTTTTTGATATTAGTCATTCTAACAGATGCAAGATGATATCTTATTTCTCCGATTAGTATATTGAACACCTTTTCATGTGCCTTTCAGTTATCTTTATATCTTCTTTAGTTATTCAAACCCTCTATATAATTTTAAACTCAAAACTTTTGTTATTGATTATATAAACTCATATGTTTTGTATATTAATCCCTTTAAGGATGTGTGATCTGCAAATAGCTTCTCCTATTCAGTATATTGTCTTTTTATTTTGTTATTAATTTCCATTGCTATGCAGAAGCTTTTTAGTGTAAAATTACTCCATTTGTTTTGTTTCTTTTACCTTTGGACTAAAATATAAATAAAATATCACTAAGCTTGATATCAAGGACTTTGCTCTCTTTTTTTCTTTTTAGAGTTTTATGGTTTCAGGTTTTACATCCAAGTCTTTACTCCATCTTGACTTAATTTTTATGTGTGGTATAAGATAGTGATTCATTTTCATATGCTTGTCTGGTTTGCTAACACTAACTGTTGAAGAAATTGTCCTAGCCCTAGCATATATCCTTGGTTTTTTTTCATCACACTTTAGTTTATGATGCATGTGTAATTTTATTTCTTGGCTCTCAGTATCTGCTATGTATGACTGCTTTTATGCCAGTATTATATTGTTTCTACTACTAGAACTTTGCAGTATAGTTTGAAATGATATATATTCAAATGATATATATTCACATATTCATACTTGAAGAAATTTGTGCCATTTTGTAAATGGCACACCTGGGACTGTAATTTCAGAGCGTTTCCTTCACATGGTACCAGTACCTGAGAAATGATGCCTTTATGTGACTAATAAAAGACATATTTCCCCACAGATACATACTTTTCTTGTTAAGAACCTTTTCATTGGGTTGTTACATTTCATAATACACAATTACAATGATAAGCTCTAATAAGATGGCTCACACTTTATGGCTCACACTGAATAAGTGCTTTTATGTGTGTGTGTGTGTGTGTGTGTGTGTGTGCGCTCTCAGAATTGCTTGCTGTCAGCCTTATTCTCTCTACTTTGTCACTCCAGGAATCCTTTCTACTGTCTCCTGATTTCTCTCTCCTGTGAGCAATGAGGGGTTCTATTAGGAGACTGCAGAGGCAGAGGTCTGACTCCTCCTTTACATTTGCCTGGCATTCTATCTCTATACTCCTTGCAACTAATTCTTCTCTGTATTGTCAGCTCTCCTGCCCACCATGGTCCTCCCTCCTGTTAGTGATCTTGACTTCTGATCTCCTTACAACGCTCACCCTCATTTTTCCTTCTAGACATCAGTTTCTCAATGACTTCTCTATTCTATTCGACTTAGCTCATCTGTTCTCTTTGGAACCAAATCCATACTTTTAATTTCATGATTGAACTATGCTGAGACACATCATATTACCTTTAACCTCCACAACATCCCTGGGAAGTGGAATCATTATTATTTCCGTTATTATTATTATTAGTATTTTCATTGCAGATCAAGAAATTGTGACTCAGGGGAGACAAATCAATCATCCAAGCTCAGGCAGTCTACACAAGTGGGTTTCTAGGCTTCAGATCTGGCAATCTCCAGATGATATGAAACACTGAAGAATACATCTTAGTGCCAGGTCTTGGGGCTAAAATGTGTTGAAATGATTCAGCCCATGCAGCCCTCACTGAGCTCTCCCAGATTATGATGAGGAAAAAAAGCAGAGGGCAGACACATTAACTTGCCTAAGGTGTTGTGTTAGAAAGAGGTGGTGGAGGTGGGACTCAAATTCAGAACCAGCTCAGAGGCTGCTCTTTCTAACACTACATTTACTAGCCCAAATTCAGTGTGTATTGCAATGACGGTGGAGAGGGTTGGGAGAAATAGAAATTTGCAGTCTTTATTGCCAGAAATTCTAGGTCAGCAGATTTGAGAAGTGGTTTGGAATTATGCATTTGATCCCATGCAAAGCTGAGATGAGGTTGGGGTGAAGTGGGGTTGGGGGTGGGGAACCATTCAAGAGCCAATCTGCTGATCACTTTCTATCTGCATGCCTCTCCCCATGGCCACAGTTTCCTTATCTGTAGCACAAAGTCCTGGACCAGGCTGCCTCCATGGTCATTCTACATCTCTGCTGAGTCCCTGGAGCTCATGTATTGCAGGAGTCCCAGGGACCTAATGTGCTTCCCAGGGACCCGCTGCAGTGCCATAGCCCCCCAAAGGCACAGCTGAAGGCTGGGAGTCTGGGTTTGCTCACAGACTCCCCAGGCTACAAGACTCGACAGGAACCCCATGGCTTGAGAGTAAAGGAAAGCCCTGTTTATTGGTTTGCAGTAGTTGGCAAACTGGCATTTTAAAAAGGAAGTGAGTTGTGGGGTAGGGATTTTAATTCAGGGAAATATTTGAAGAACTCAGTGTTTGCTCTGAGAGGTCATTAAATAAGCTTTGTTCCCACACCCTCTGGAAAAATGATGCTTCATTAAAATGGCAACATGAGGTGTAGTGAAAACGGTGAAATCGGGAACACTGAAAAGACACATTCACTAGATTCCACTTAAAATGTAAAAGGAGTGTAAAGAAAACAAATGGACATTTTCTTGAGGCAGCTGAGCGATACAAAACACAGGCATCTTTGTCTCCTTCTTGAAAACTTCCACAATGCTTTCTCCTTTCTTCCTCTTGACTAATCTGTACTTCTAAGAGGTGTTGAGTTTCAGCCAAACTTTCTGCTCCATTCGCATCAAAGGCTGCCCTCTTGTGAGTAGCCAACTCTCACCTACCGATCCTCTTACTCCTGCCCAAAGCATGCAGGTCATTCCCCATAATTAGTTCACAGACAGAATTTCCAGGCTGGTGCCAGGAGCATCAATCACAGAGATGAATGTGAAGCCTCTGTGTGGGAATCTCAGGAAGAGCTGGGCACAGGACACACTGTGACCTTGTCACCACATATCTGCCTCAGCGATGCCTCCCCATTCCTTAGCCCCTTTGCTCACTGCCTGACACATCTTTGCTCACAGAACTGGTTAAGCTAGTTACCAGGAAAATTCAGAGGGCTTTGGATGCACTGGTGTTGAATGCCTGATTGTGGAGGGACATGCTAAATTTGTTTCTGTTGCAACATGATCCTTTTACCTGGTTTTAATTGTGTCTTGATTCCGGATTGGGGTTTCATTTTTTTTTACCATTGGGGATTATGAACTTATGGAGAGCTTGGTGCATTTTACAAGAGTTTGGGCATTAGGAAGATTGGGTTCTGTTTTCAGCTGTCTGCATATAGTGCTGTTTTCTCTTGTTTCCTTCTTTCACTTATAATATGAGGTTGATGGTACAGAATTATTAGCAAGTAATAACATCAAAGCTAAAACATCGACAAAATGCAAAACAATGCAAATATGCAATTCTCATTTGCTTTTTATTAATAACCATATCTAAGGTCTGTCCAACTTCTCCTCTGAGAGGGTCAATGTCCTGTTGCACCTTCCCCAGGTTACCCTTTCCTCACCCCTTAAAGTCCATTCCTGCTTCCTAAAACTTAAAAAGAGCCAGAATCCGAGAAACTGTGAGCTCAGTACCAACATAAATTTGGTTTGTCCCAATTCTATAAACTGTATATTAATGCCACCACTCAATACCCAAAGGCCAGGCTTTACCAGCAACTCAGAGTCCCTGCTCACAAAAGGCAGGAGGAGGGGTGAGGACCCTCTTTAAGGTAAAGACGTACTACCAGGGTCTCTGGGCCATTATCTTGGGAGACTTTCACATCCTGTAACACAGAGAGGTTTTCCTAGAGAAAGGATACCTTTCCCCCCCAGTTTCATTGATTTGCCAATTATTTACACAGCTATATAATTTTGGGATTATAACTCCATAGCTTCCTATGTGCACCTGCAGGAGGGCACGTTGACTAGAAAAAAAAAACACAAAAGCCTCGTTAAGTCGAAAACAGTATCAGGTCTATGCTGTCCCCTGGTGGCCACCAATTATACTACAGGAGGCTCCCTGAGCAATTGTAAAATTGCCATGAATCCGGTGTCTTCTATTACAGAGCATGGAAATCTAGAGCTGAGAAGAATCAGTGAAAATAAATCAAGCGCAATCAAAGTGTAGATTTAAATCTCCTTATGGGATTGAAGACAAAAGTTTGATTGTGAGAGTCATTCAGTCATTTTCTGGTAATGAGCATATATTAATAATAATGCCAGAATAGAAATAATAAATTTAATGAATCTAATTGGTTTTGACAGATAACAATTAAAATATATTTGTGCAATCTTTTATGGCTTTTACTGAGTTTTTAACGAGTTCCATCTCAATTTTTTCTTTTTACAATAGTTGGTGGGAGGGAAAGAATGATATATTTTTAAGACTTTTATGGGCAGGGAAATGCATGGAGGCTTGAATTCTCTGTGTAGTCAGTAGGATACACAGAACGAAAGGTCTCTAGGCCCTAAATCAGAAGTCTGATATGGGGCAGGGAGGTCGGGGTAGTGCACCAGAGTTATAATTCTGATCGGTTGTCACACCCATTCTTACTTTCCCTTCTTCCTGTCACAACACACTAGGAACATTCTGAGTCAGCTGTATGTGCTCTGTTCAGCATTTCAAATATGTTTCTGGAAGTTGTCAGTGCTGTTCTGTATGAGGCCTGAAGGCAAAAATTCTATGTTTGTAGTAAATAAAGCACTAAAATTATATCAGCTATTAAGAAGATGGATTATTTCCAAGTTGTTTAGCCATATTGACTGAGTGTTGAATTAAGTAATGATGCCAACATATTATGCACAAGAATTTTGGGTTATGCACTGAGAATTACATGGAAGGTGGTGGTACACGGATTGCTGGGTAGGATATCAAGGTATGGTTAGCAGGGTTCAGGAAGGAGATTATGGCAATGCAAAAGGTGGCTCTGGAAACTTTGCTAGGATGGAGCTTGTATTGGACTAATTCCCAGAAGGGCTGATGTAGAAGAGACAGGTGGCATCAGAAGCTAGACTCACAGTATTTACAAATAGTGGTATTCCAGAGAATATTCATTTCTGGAATCAAAAATGCCTCTCTAAGAATTCTCTCTCCCTCCTCTCTTTAGGTCTCTTTATAAGCTGAATTGTTTCCTCCTGAAATTCATTGTTGAAGTCTTACCTTCCCAGAACCGAGATATGACTATATTTGGAGATAAGGTCTTTAGAGAGATGATGTAGTTAAAATGAGATAATGGGGTGGACCTTAGTCCAAAGCAATTGATGTCTTGAAAGAAGAAATGAAGACACAGACATGTGTAAGGGAAGACTATGCAGAGACACAGGCAAAAGAGGACATCTGCAAGCCTAAGGTGTTTGCAACCCTGCAAACACCTTGATCTCCACCTTCCAGCCTCCATGACTGAGGAAATCAATTTTCGTTGTTTAAGCTGCCCAGTCTGTGGTACTCTGCATGGGAACTTGAGCTGGCTAAACAATCTACTTTTGAATTGAGGGATCATGGCTGGATGACTCAGTCACTCGGAATCAATACCAACCAAGTGAAAATCACCCAAGGCCACTCTGAAAGCAATGAACAAAATAGTGAAAAACAGGAAAGTGACTCAGTGAAATAACATCTTGGTGAAATAATATTTGAATGGCATTAGTATCTTTTACTAGACAAGATATATTAGTGTGATTTCTGGAGAAAAATCCAAAGATATGCCACAAACCTGTGCACCACAGTTATGACTGAATATAAATCTATCCCCCCTGGCTCAGTGGCCAGAATTCAAAAAGTATAAGGAATGCCCTCAAGTTATAGAACACAGAACCAACTTTGATGGAACCAAGCTGCAAAGTTATCACTGTTATAAAAAACAAACATTCTCTTAGGCTAGCCCTACTTTTTCTTCAGTGCTTTGCAATATCAGGTATTTAGGTTAAGAGCACATTACTTGGTGAAACTCTATGAAAGATTCAACAAATATAGGAAGCCAAGAACTGAGAGCTCAGACTAGCGAGCATGGATGTTCTGTTTGCGTCAGTGGTGGTGGCCTTGGTGTTGGGACAGCTGATTAGCTGACCATCAGGCACTCAGTGATGTGCTTGGCATTTTTCACTTTGGGTTATCAGCGACATGGATAGAGCAGATACAGTATATGGCTGCAGTTCATTTTGGTTGCTTCTACTTCCCTGCCCTGTGAGTTTCAACAAATTACTTCTATTTGTGACCCAGTTTCTCATTTGTTAAAGGTTGCTATTAGTGCATGTCGAGTTCCTGAAATAATGTCTGGCACAGATAAAGATTTTAGTAAATGTCAACTGCTGGCATTTTCCTTAACGTTTACAGGCGAGAAAACAAAAGACAGTAAAGATGTTAAGCAATCTGCTCAGGAGTTAAGATGTTTGAGCCTCAGCATTCCAGTCTCTCCAACGCCTTCTGCTTAGTCATGTTATTCTTTACAGGTGCTTACGACCTTACTCTTCCTGAGATACAAATGAGGACAATTTTAATACATATATATAAACATATGTGCCATTACCTTTAAATACTTCAGTATGTGTTTGCTATAAGAGACTAGAACCCTTATAGATCCCCTATAAAATGATTCAAATCAGGAAATTAGTATCAAGGTACTAGTAACTAAATTTTAGACCTTATCAAAATTTATCACTTCACTTATGTCCTGTGTCATTTCTGGTCTAAGATCTAATCCAGGTCCCACTAGCTGTCCTGCCTGTTTTATCTTTTGTTGATCTTGGACAATTCCTCAGCCTTTTAAAAAAATTATATTTGTTTCCTTTTTGACCTTGAAACTTTTTAGAGTTAGGCTCCTTATTTGGTAGACCATTTCACAATTTGAAAACAGACTTGTTTTTAATGCATGCTTTCTGGAAGCATATTAACTTTACCTAAAAAGATAAAAAATAGTGGGGTAAAAATGAGCCATCACAACAGAGAGCAGGTAAGAAGGCTTCAAGGTAGGAGAGTCCTCTTATAACAATTACATTTATTAATTAAATATAAATTATTGGACATTATTTTGACTGATACAAAGATTGTTCGCTGATAATTGTGATAAATCAGTTGTCTCATATATAACATTATGGGGTTGATCTATTCTAGATTTATTCTATATTCTATCCACATTTGGAATTCTTATAACATTATGACATTCTGATACTTTGCAATGGTGCTGTATTCTTTTCCATGCAGAATTCCCCAGGTAAAGGACATCCTAATAAATGTCACTCAATTTCCAACCATTCAATTCACTCTTACTCTAACTTTTACAATAATTATTCCACTATCCTCTCACAACGCTTCTGTCATGAGGCTGCTCTTGGAATGTAAGAAATGTTTCATATGGTAGGTGTGTAATTCCAAAGCATCTCCTCCACAGAGAAAGCTACCACTCCCATGGAATGAGCATTGCCCGAACACTCAACTTACCATCACTGCCCAGGCTGGCTCTAGTTTACTCACAAGAAATGAATTGCTCTGTAGATATCTGGCAGGGACTGAGTTGCCCACTGAATGTCAATACAGACATGGAGTTGGCCTCAGTGCCACTGTTCCTGGGTGGTAGTTCTCAGGCACACTTTCTAGATGTTATTTCCAAAGGCTCCATTTGCTCCAATTGTTGTTTGGGGCAAAGATAGAGGCAAAAGGTCCAATGGAATGTCAGATTTGGAAGTGAGTCTAAGAATAATGATACCAAAGATACATTTCTGGTAATGATTATAGAATGAAGGTGTAGAATTTCTAGTTGTTGTTGAAGTGGCAAGAAATTGCCTATCTACTTGGAAAATGAGAAGGATGGCAATCTAGGTAGAAAGGGAAGGTTGAGCTCAGATAGCCACTTTATGTGATAATTATAAATTAACGCAAATAGAACAGTATGAAATTTACAGAGTACATTCAAATACCCAACCATCCACCCCCTGTTCTGTGTTTGCTTGTCCACAATGTCCCAGTTTCCATTTTAGATCCCAAGAAGGTAGAGATGGAAAGAGAAAACCCTCTATCCCTTCAACGAAGTAAAGAATGGTTACAGCTGGTGTCTTTGGGGCTGAAAGGGGCCTTTGATGGATTTTAGGAGTACAGAAGACCTATGTTGGGGAATGTACTTTTCAGATATATGCAAAGACCTGGAGTTACATACATGGAAGGACTGTCTCTGTGAGATGTGGGGAGGTAGGGCCTCTGATTTTGACTTGCCTGATAGGTATTGGCAGCTAAACATCATTTGTGCAGGTAGAATCAGTCCAAATAGAAGCAAGAAGAGGAGGAGACCCCACCTGAAACTTGTACCTATCCCTATGTGCATTGGCCAAGAACTTCCTTCTTTTGTCTATTAGAATGGAAAGATTTAGAGGGCTTTCACTTAACAAGAGAGAAAAATAAAGAATCGTTTGAAAGTTGTTCTCATTCAGGTTTGCAGCTCAGATTCCCCAGAAGTTTTGAGATCTATATGGCTGAGCTGATGCCCAGAAGTCCAGACCCATTCGACCTGTACCTCTTTGAGGGTACTTCTTCAGATGAGAACATGTATCTTATGTGTTTCCTCTACCAGTCAGTAACCTGCCTACCAGAGGGAAGGAAGTTGAGTACTACTCAGCCTTTTCTGAAGAGAGGACCTGTAGAATGTTCCAGGTTAGCCTGTTGTACCTGTGTTCCCAGATGGGCTCTTTTAAATTGGGAGATCCTTTTCAGTAAGATTATTTCTGCTCTTCTAGAGACAGAGTCTAATTATACCCTCCTTTGATTTGCTTTTTTTTTTTTTTTAGCTTGGTTTTGTCACTATATTAGAGGCTGCTGAAGGTTTCTGGGGCTGGTAATAATTTCTTGACAGAGTGATGGTTACATGGGTGTCTTCCTGTTGTCAATATTGTGATACCAAAATATATTTGCATGCTTTCAGTCAGCATATAGCTTGACTCAGTAAAAACTTGACTCAAAAACAATGGAATAATTTGATTTGAAATTGTAAGGTAACACAAGGAATGCAGAGATCCCTTTCTCTTGACTGAATTGCCTGGTGGGGGCGCATCCCCAAGGCCGGCTGGAGCTGGACAGAGTCACCTGTGTGTTGAGGTCCTGCGGGCTGTGGGAATGGCAGCCTCGGATTTCCTGACTTTTGTGCATTGAGAGTTTCACTCACAGAGTCGCATTAACCCAGTTTCTCAGGCTGAATGAAACCATTGGCAACTTTCTGATTTGTTTTTCAGCCTGAGTGGAAGCTAGTAAATAAGCCAGGAATTCCCGAGCTTTCCCAGGCAAGTGTGGAGAAACACTGGGAAGTCTTTTTCTTCTCAGTCGTCCATCTGCAGGCCAAGTGTGCTCGGTCAAAGGCAAACTCTGAATCGAGCTTTGTGCAAGTCTCTGGAAAGATACCCAAGATTGTGTGATGGGAGAAAGTGACAGTGGTAGTGGCCACGACATCTGCAGAGCCAGCCCCATCCCTATCTGCTGCGGAATGCGTGTGGGAAGGCTTTATGAGAACAATCCCCCCACCCAGGGGCAAAATGGGGCTTTTGACATTAGCAGAGGTCTGGGCTGCTTTACAATGAGAGGCCTGTTGTTCAAAGGAAGACTGTTTAATGAACTGAGCATCAGAGGCCAACTCTAGCCATCTGTACAGAGGATCTTTGGAGCAACTTTTTACTGTAACTGCTTGCACGGAAACACATTGCCTTTCAGAGAGAGCAACTGCAGCCATAAATTCATATTTCAAACCTACAAACTTTTAAATGGTAGTTTTGTGTGTGATGAAAGGCGTTATATCAACATTAGACACCACATTTCATTAGCAAGTGAGCTGCAAAAGCCTATGTTTGGCCTTTGAGGTCAATAATGATAATGACTTTTTCCTTGCTTTGGATAGCAACGTCCTGTCAAGGAGATGGAAACGCTTTATGAGAGTGAAATTCATTAAGGCCCATGATCATCAGGTGAGGAAGGCAGGTGATCACAGTTGTCACCACTTGGTGGGTGACACGCGGAGGCCCAGGACAAAATGACTCATGACCAAGGTTGAATTGCAGGTGGGAGGCGGAGTTGTTCTCTGATTGTGTCCTCCAGCCTCTGGCACTGAGAAGGGCACACAAGATTCACAGTGGCTTTTCCTGGCAGGCCTGTTGCTCCCAGCCAGAATGCAGGTGGCAATGTTGTGATTCCTGGCGTGCCCTTCAAGGTTTCAATGATAATCTCTGTCTGCGCCAGGCACCAGCTGAGTGTCACAGCGCAACTCCCAGGCTTAAGCAGTGCGTGCTGTGGTTTTCATAGCCGCCCCTCATTTATTAGTTGTGTTGGAAGGAACTCTCTAAAACCTAACTGGATACCTCTGGATTTTAACAGCTGTGGTTGAGAGAGATTTGGGGAGGGGTTGTTTACAAAGTGCCTTTCAGAAAGTATCACCTAACTTGGTGTTTTCATTCTGTTCTCACACAATGACATGTAACACTTCTCTGCTCAGACAAACAAGCTGGCAAGAAAAATCAGATTATATTGTCTAACAACCAGTTTTAGCAAGTGTGCCTTCACACAATTTCCCCTTTAATTCTCCTTTATTGGCAATATCCCAAGGGTTTTATGTCAAATGTTGAGCCACTGCCGGGAGATACCTTGCACTGTTACGGCTACTTGGGTGCTGGGGAGTTGTGGTT